>JAMQGT020000967.1:60000-70079 GCA_024447675.2 Pterophyllum scalare
CTGTTTTGGTTTGGTTTATGTTACGCGCACCTCAGTGTGCCAGCCATGCGCTTATGGTTTTTCTAGCATCCTTATTAACCTGCTCTCACCTCTCTGATTCATCCCTGGTGCTGATTGGCTGCAGAGTCTCACCTGCATGCATGTAAAGTCTCTCTTAAAGTCTCTTTTACCAACATTATTCCACAGTTGCGTTTTGCAGTTGAGTTGGAGTCACTGGCAGACCCGTTTTCAGTTTAGTTTATTAACCTAATGATGGTGTGTGTTTTTTGTGGTCTTCTTCCTCTTTTGTTCGTTTTTGCCGTGACTCCCACCTCTGCCATCTGAGTTCCTTCTTTTTAAGTAATCCTGTTTCCACTATGAAAAGTTTGAACTGCAGCCGTGTTGTGGCAGCTTATATGTCAGGTTAAGCAGCTCCTTTTTATTTTTCTATGCAGATGAACTGCTGCAGCTTTAAATTCATGACAGCAGCCATCCTCTCTCTCCTCTGTTCAAGTTTTATGTTTTAATTTTGGCTGCTGCTGTTTTAACTGTTCACTCTTTATTTTTCAGCATGATCTCTTTTAATGTGTATGTATGAGTAGTGCAACACAAAGCTTATTATATTATTTTTAAAAATGGGACTCATCTATGTCTATACACTGTTCAAAAAAGGAGAGAAGCACTTTTTAATCATCACACTTTTTTAGCATCAAGTCAGTGAAACCTCTGGGATGTTGATGAGGGGGTGTAATCTAATGCTTTGGTGTTCGTGAAATTACCAACAGGTGCACTAGAGGGGCAACAATGACACAACCCCCAAACAGGAATGGTTTCACAGGTGGAGGACACACATATTTCCCTCCTCATCTTTTCAGCAGGTTCACCCGGAGCACATGTGACAGACATGAAAGGGTCCGGAGAAGCCGTGGAGAACGTTATGCTGCCTGTAACATCGTTCAGCATGACCAGTTTGGTGGTGGGTCAGTGATGATCTGGGGAGGCACCTCTGGGACATGTTTCAGTCCATCCAGTGCCGCCAGGTTACACCTCAGACTGTCCAGGAGCTCAGTCATACCCTGGTCCAGATCTGGGAGGAGATCCCTGAGGATACCATCTGCCATCTCATTAGGAGCCCCGACGTTGTCAGCCTTGAATACAAGCACGTGGGGGCCACACAAACTACTGAGGACCATTTTGAGTTGCTGCAATGAGATTTTTGCCAAATGGACTAGCCTGCTTTGAATCCAGCCCTCTGTGGGTTAATCATTTTCATTAAGTAATGTGGCATCCTTTCATTCCTAACATATTACCCAGTCCATATCAGAACAGATGTCCAGCAAATTGTAAAAATTCACAGAACATGAAGACATTCACAATCTAAAAAAACAACTGCAATGTGATTTTTACAAGTCTTGGGTTCCCAGAAAGGCTCACGTGTAAGACCGCCCACCATGTTGGCATTCAACCTGTCTGAGCCTGACACATGAGAGAACCGCTGGGCTGCTACCTGGCTGACCGCTCACGTTTCACAGTAAAACCCTCTCTGGATGTTCAGCAACCTCACAGGGTCCTGCTTTCCAGTGACAGAAAGATATGCTTTTGTTGCCACTAACACAGAGATTTTTAAAGTGTTTGTTGCTATGAAATTATTCTCTCCGAGGCCACACTCCTCTGCTTTTGGGCTGTGGGGGATAAGCTGAAGGCGCAAGTGGCAGTGTAATTATGGATAAACAATTCACAGCTTGCCAGTGCGAATGAACGCCACAGGACAGAATGAAAAAGGTAAGGGTCCTCTTGAGACCAGATGTCCACTCAGAGCCACTTTAATTACGGGAGCAGCAGCTCTGAAATACACGGACGAGCGGCGGATCAGACCCTGCCGCTTCATTCGCTCAGCCTGTGTTTAAAAGCTTCAGCTAAAGAGAAGCAAACACTGAAGTATATTATCACTGTAACAAATATAATAAAACAATAGTTCTAATTATTCAGGGGTGGCAGATGAACCCAGCTATATTTAGGTCACCCTGACATCCTCATAACGTAAAGTCTAATCACTATTTAAGCCAGTATAAACCCTTCCAATTTCAGTCAAAAATGCAGCAGTCAGACTACATCTAAAAGGGTAGAGCATACACCATAACTGCAAATCCATCAGTTCCATCAGCTGTCACTTTTACAGCCAATTTCAAGCTTTTAATGATTACTTTGAGCATTAGTGCCTGACCGCTGCACATGTTCTGTGAACCCTTAACCCCTAATGCAGCAAAGCTGCACTGACTTAAAATCAGTGAGAGAAAATTGTGAATCAGAGAAACCTCGAAACTCGCAGGCCCCCAAAGCAGAAGCATATCGGCCTGTGGCTGCAGCGGAGGTACGTAAAAGCAGAATGGTATTATTTCCTTACCATGAAATTCCGGATGGACCTGTGGAAGATCGTCCCATCGTAGTAACCCTTTTTGCACAGACGGATGAAATTCTCACCCGCTTTGGGCACCTTAAAAAAAGAACACAGAATATTCGATTGATCAGCTCTGAGTTTCTTCTTCACTTTACCTTTACTCATTTGAAAATCGCCACCACGAGCAGTCCAGAACCTGTGACCCTGCTGCATCAAACTAGACTCATCTCTCAACGTGGAGGTTCTCTTTCCCACCCCATGCAGAATTGGATATCTCCTACGGTTTAACAGTTGTTATTTTTAGTTCACTTTGTGATATTGATGCACTGTTCAGGAGTCATTTTTACACCCAGTCCTTTCACAAAAAAAACTTATGGCACCAACTATAGTTTTCCTCCATCATCCTTGAGTATATTTGCCTTCTCTTTTTGAACCTTTAGAAGACACTGGACCGGTTATATTTCAGCTTTCATACAGCAGTTACTGTCAGCATGAAGCTTTACATTCACATAAACAAACTGAGTCACACATTTTCAACTCTGCCTGACCTGCTGGAAAGTGTTTGTTATACCCGCAAGTCTTTCATGAAGTAGGGTTCATCTGCTGCCTCAGGCAGCACCAGGCAGCTACAGATCTGCATAGCAAGAAGTCAGGTTTAGTTCCCTTACACAATGAAACAATTTAGATGGTGAAAAACAGACAGACGCATGTTGCTGAGGGTGCACACTGGGTCGTAAAAATACTGCCGGCCACCGGTGTGCCCCCTCTGCCTCCTGGCAGTAGAATCTTCAGGTGGCACAAGTTCTAGAGCACATAATTACAGGTCTCAGCAGATCTTAATGGGGTGCATATGAGCCTCGGTAACTTTATTCACCATATCAATTCAAAAGCAAATGGCTAAATAAGAACCAGGAATGAGAAGTGCTAAAATCATAGCAATATATAGCACTGAAAATACTGCTGCTTTCTGTGACTGGCATTATTATGGTAAGAACTAACTTGCCTGAGATTTTTAGTAGATGCATCCGTGGCATCAATTTGAAAATCCTACATCACATCATTCTCAAATTAACGCGTTCACAAGATTTTCAGAAAACTCGACCTCCAGCTTTGACTTCAAGGTTAAATCACAGAGATTCAAACTCGTCCGTGACTTTTAGTAGACGCATCTACGCTGTGAATTTGAACATCCGAGGCCACGTTGTTCCCGAGTTATCGCGCTCACAACGGTGAATGTTGGCTGCCCGCTCGCCCGGCAGGGTGGCAACAATACGAAAACCTTTAAACATCTTGTAAATCATCAAAAGTGCCAGGCGCTAATTTCGACTGATTGGCTCTCTGTGAAATGAGGCAGCAACTGTCCACCAAGCAGAAGGTGCGGCTTTGACTATGACGCCAGTCGGGTCTACCATTATTAATGTCAAGAGCCTGGAGGAGCACTTCTCTGAGTGTTTGTGTGAGAAACACACACCGCGGCTGGTGGTTTCTCCAGATTTATAAAATACTCTCATAAAACCTCTTTATTTACCAGCTTTCTTCTCGGCTCCTCTGAGCTCTACTAGTCTTATTTCCACATGCGTCTCGATTTTGCTGGGGGTGATCAACTCTCTGGCTCTTTTTCCCCTCCATCATAAATCCCAGATTTTCCAAGCACTCTGGTACAAAGAGGCTGATTGTTTTAAACACACACACACACACACACACAGAGTGATTTCTATAATTTTAGCCATAAAACTTATTTTTGGAATTGAAAGGACTGTCTTAAAATAGTTGTCTAAGGACAAACTATCTGGCTCAACAGATTACTGCAACATCTATGAATAAATGCATGACAAATCAGCATAAAGGCCTTCTTTATTCCCCCCAGTGCTTTAACTTTGTTTTGATTATTAACCAGTCTTTTGCGTCAGAGACACGTCTGTAAGCCCTCTACCTCGTGCTGTTGCTGCCCAGTAATAGCGGTTAATTTAGCGTGCATGCTTTTGTGCGACTTTGCGCGTCTCTAAAATGCAATCCAATTTAGAAACATGCCTAGGTACCTAAAATTGTCACCAATCAGTTGATGTCAGCATGGAAACGTCTGGTGACGCAGAAAATGTCCCAGTTCACGTGTTTACAGGCTCACTCTCGCTTCAGTGCAGTCAGACAATGAATGAATGGGGGAGCATGAAATCCATTAAAATTATTTCAATTAATTTAAATTTCTCAGCCACAATTGTGTGCGTCTGAGGTTTTATAGTTTTAGAGATTAAGGCCTTACATAAGCCACTTTACTCAGTTAACATCCAGCATTATTTGACTGTCATGTTTAATTTTAAACCCAAACTCAAAGACAAAAATATCCAACTTTACATTTTTGTCATCCTTCCCTGTTTAATCACAGCCACGTAAAGGCTACGAGCTGTATCAAAGGTGCTTTTGAATATAATGAAGCGTCGATATCGGGGGTGACTAAGGCGCAGGCTGAAGTCGGCCAATTACCACAAACCACCCCCTCGCATTTCATTCATATTGCGTACGGTGAGCGCAGCAGAGGCTGAGACATTCAAAGCTGTGTGAGCAAATGGGCACTTTACGAGGAGGTGGGCTCTGGATGTGTGACTGAGACTCTATGTGACAGTAAAGCGGCTCTCATTAATTCATAAACAGCAGGCTACGAATAGAGCCGCAATCTCGTGTGAAAACCACTGGGGAGGAAGGTGGGGTGGAGGAGGATGTGGGGCACAGAGGGCAGGTTTGTCTAAGTGCTGCAACTTTCCCCTCATTATTCTGATTCGATGCCTCAGAAGCCAATGAAAACCAGACGCACGAGGCGCTCGGTTACCAGGGCAGAAATATGTTCCTGGAGTTGACGCTGGCTCTAAGGAGCGCCCCCCCCCCCCCACACACACACATCTAAGCTTAAAAAGGGTGAACATGAGAAACACACCCTTGCCAAGACGTACGTTTGGCAAAGTGGGGGGGACAGTCTGTTTTCACAGTTTTGGATGAGTCACCCTATATACTCTTTATTTCAACACATGCACAGGCCAAACCTACGTCAAAACAACTTTATTTAAAAGCCTTACGACGGAGGGTTAAAGCAGCCTGACACGCTGCATTTGTAAAATTATTCACTTTGACAGTTTGTATTGTTAATCTCCAAGTGGAGCCATCTGCTCCCTTCTAGGCCCATATTGTTTTCGTGTACTCTACTGCAGTGGCTTTGCATGGTTCACAGTTCAAAATAATACTTATTCATGTTACACTAGGCAGCCTGTCAGGAGCGCCACTGTCTCAATAAACCATTTTAGCTCCCATCTCTTTAAGGCCCGCCTTCCTTTAAGGTACTACTGCACTGACCTGTATTCAAGTAAAATTAAACTTTGAGTCTTTTCTAGTCTTAATGATTGATAAATGTCTTAAGTGGGGTAAGCTGAAAAATGTTTAACAAAAAACTGCCAGCTTTCTTCTGATTGGCTGCCCCTCATCTGGCTTCTGCAAAGTTAATCTCGTGCTTGAGTGCAGACTGTACTACAAAGCCAGATTAATGGGTCAGCGAGTTATATCGAGCTTCAAAGTACATTAAGTAACTTTTTGAGGTTATTTAATAGAAAAAAAAGAGTCCTGTGGTCATAAATATACACTAATTAGTGTGCAATTACATCTTCCAACAAATTTAGAATTAATCCATGAAAAATAGGAGTGGGAACTGGTTTGTGGAAAACGCCGCGTTGTCTTGTCATCTCGAATACAGTGGGCGAGACGGACTTCGCCGCTCCGCCTAATCGTGTTTTACTGTGTATCACAAAAGTGAGTACACCCCTCACATTTCTGCAGATATTTAAGTATATCTTTTCATGGGACAACACTGACAAAATGACACTTTGACACAATGAAAAGTAGTCTGTGAGCAGCTTATATAACAGTGTAAATTTATTCTTCCCTCAAAATAACTCAATATACAGCCATTAATGTCTAAACCAGCAGCAACAAAAGTGAGTACACCCCTAAGAGACTACACCCGTAAATGACCAAATTGAGCACTGCTTGTCATTTCCCCTCCAAAATGTCATGTGACTCGTTAGTGTTACTAGGTCTCAGGTGTGCATAGGGAGCAGGTGTGTTCAGTTTTGTAGGACAGCTCTCACACTCTCTCATACTGGTCACTGAAAGTTCCAACATGGCTCCTCATGGCAAAGAACTCTCTGAGGATCTTCAAAGACGAATTGTTGCACTACATGAAGATGGCCAAGGCTACAAGAAGATTGCCAACACCCTGAAACTGAGCTGCAGCACAGTGGCCGAGATCATCCAGTGTTTTAAAAGAGCAGGGTCCACTCAGAACAGACCTCGCGTTGGTCGTCCAAAGAAGCTGAGTGCACGTGCTCAGCGTCACATCCAAATGCTGTCTCTGAAAGATAGACGCAGGAGTGCTGTCAGCATTGCTGCAGAGACTGAAGAGGTGGGGGGTCAGCCTGTCAGTGCTCAGACCATGCGCCGCACACTACATCAAATTGGCTGTCACCCCAGAAGGAAGCCTCTTCTGAAGTCTGTACACAAGAAAGCCCGCAAACAGTTTGCTGAAGACATGTCAACAAAGGACATGGATTACTGGAACCATGTCCTTTGGTCTGATGAGACCAAGATTCATTTGTTTGGTTCAGATGGTCTCAAGCATGTGTGGCGGCGATCAGGTGAGGAGTACAAAGATAAGTGTGTCATGCCTACAGTCGAGCATGGTGGTGGGAATGCCATGGTCTGGGACTGCATGAGTGAAGCAGGTGTTGGGGAGTTACATTTCATTGAGGGACACATGAACTCCAATATGTACTGTGAAATAATGAAGCAGAGCATGACCCCCTCCCTCTGGAAACTGGGTCGCAGGGCAGTGTTCCAGCATGATAATGACCCCAAACACACCTCTAAGACAACCACTGCTTTATTGAAGAGGCTGAGGGTAAAGGTGATGGACTGGCCAAGCATGTCTCCAGACCTAAACCCAATAGAACACCTTTGGGGCATCCTCAAGCGGAAGGTGGAGGAGCACAAAGTCTCGAATATCCGCCAGCTCCGTGATGACATCATGGAGGAGTGGAAAAGCATTCCAGTGGCAACCTGTGAAGCTCTGGTGAACTCCATGCCCAGGAGAGTTAAGGCAGTTCTGGAAAATAATGGTGGCCACACAAAATACTGACACTTCAGGAACTTTCACTAAGGGGTGTACTCACTTTTGTTGCTGCTGGTTTAGACATTAATGGCTGTATATTGAGTTATTTTGAGGGAAGAATAAATTTACACTGTTATATAAGCTGCACACAGACTACTTTTCATTGTGTCAAAGTGTCTGTCAGTGTTGTCCCATGAAAAGATGTACTTAAATATCTGCAGAAATGTGAGGGGTGTACTCACTTTTGTGATACACTGTATGTATGAGGCTAGAGACCAGCTACATATGTGGAAAACCTTAGAAGTTACTTTTAATTTAAAGAGCACAAACGGCTCTTTCAAACTATATATGACCATTAAGTTTTTGTACATGTACATTTTGATCATCTCTTTCCCCTCCTCCTCTTCATCTGCCTGCTCCACCACTGCTGTCTCTCCTCCCTCATTTCCACTTCACCCTCTTCCTCCTCACCTCGAGCCTGAAGTCACGGCTCTAACACACAAAAATGTGCATAAACATGCTTATTTATTGGCAATATTGTCACCATTACTCATTGTCAGCAGATTAGACATGTGACCCTCTCGTCTCTGAACAGCTGACAACAGTCTCGAGTGTCCTAAAAATCACACTTTCCCTCTGATAAACAGACTGCAATCTGCAATCTACTGACATCTAGCGGTGAGATTTTACACACTGCACAGCTAAAGTCAGAGTTGTCTGAGTCACAAAACTGGCTCTCTTTTTACCTGGCTAAATCATCATGGTAACTGATAGTGAGCACAGAACCTGGTTATGTTCAGAGTTTCGGTTTAAAATCAGCTGACTCTGTTATTTAGGTGCAGTATAGCTTACTAAAACCACTGAATGAAGCACCGCATTGTCACAGGGAGGAATAAATGTTGTACTGGAGTCTAATCTGCCGCCAAGTCTCTTTTACGGTGCTGGAACTGCAGCTACCCCGGTTCAATCAAAGAAATTAATTTTAATTTACTAATTTATTAATTAACTTTGACCTGACGAACAAACTGAAGCGATTTCCACGTCAGTAACGTTTAATGATGGATCCAGTTTAAAGTTTCAGAGCTCTAATTTGCAGAGAAATAAGCAACAGCACTGAGAGCACACTCGGCGATAAAATAACTGATTTTATCGCTCTGAGATAAATGCCAAGGTTAACGATTTTCTGCTGCATTAATCTCTCGTCTCATTTGCAACACTGTTGCATTTTACTTATATTTTTTATGTTCTTTAGAGATTTTTTAATTACCATTTTATAATCACCATCATGACGTGATAACGTCTCTGATTGGAGGAAACTGCACTCATAGGGATCATTTTGTGTGGAAGAGTCGAGCGACCTGCAAAATGCTCATTTTCATGTGAGACTGAGGCAGAAAGCTTAGCAGAGAACGCTGATAATCACTGCCGTGATACCCGTTATTGGTTTTGTTGAGCCAGCTAATGCAAAGAAAGCCTGGCTGTGTTGACCTTTGTTCACAGTATACACCTCTGAATTACTTGTGCATATGCTAACCTCATTATTTGAGACTTTTGTGACAGCCAGAGAGCTGTAACAACACAAACATGCAGTCTTGCCCATTTACACCCACAACTCAGTCAGCCAGTTGTTCCAAGTTGGCACCAACATTCAGACCACATCCATAAAACCACTTCATGTCACAGAGGACAGACGGCAAAAAATAAAACTGATGTAAGGGGACCTTCTTTTTCTTTTTTGAATTGTATGACCCAAAATAAGTGACTGCACCCATAAACTCAGCAGGAAAGCATTTACAGAGGTCAAGCCAGAAGGCCGTTTCCCGTAGACTTCTACAGGGTCAGATTTTTTCTTTTGCAGCCACACATATCGCCATCTGGTGGCCATCAGATAGAATGCAGGTTTAAGGTAGTTTCGCATAGGCTTCATTTTTCTGACCTGGAAACTACGTCCATCTTTTATACCAAGAAAAAAAAAACAACTCACAAAATCTTAAATGCCAGGAAGGAGACCTGGCTGCCACCCCAAAAACACATAAACTATATATTTTGATGTTTCCAGCATCCTTCCCACACTTAACTGCTAAAGACTGAAAAACGGGGGCCTCTCGGCGAGGTCATGTTTGTGAATGAGAACTGGTTCTCAAACAGTTCACTTGGTAAAATAAAGGTTAAGAAACCAGGTCTTAACCTACAATTTTTAATGAACGTTTCTTCATTTTCTTTGCAGCTCTATTATTATTGTTCATATGACAACAGCAAAACAAAATATGATGGCTCAGTCGCTACAGCAACAAGAAAAACTGCTCAAGTGTGCACTTTCCCCTCAATTCTGTCTTTCCAAAATAAAAGTACAAGGTTAAACAGTTAAATCTTTTCCTCAGTACAACTCTGATTATTATAATCATTTCCCGATCATAATTATTTCCATCTTTTCTAGCGATTAGCATCTAAATTGGTTGCCTTTCTGTTACCGTTCATGTGTGAATACGCACACTCTTACCTTATCACAGTGCAGCTCAAGATTTAGGTCTCCCTTGTTTGTGTGTAGGCGAA
>JAMQGT020000968.1:0-11946 GCA_024447675.2 Pterophyllum scalare
AGCAAAGGGTCTGAATACTTATGACCATGTGATATTTCACTTTTTCTTTTTGAATAAATTTACAAGTATTTCTACATTTGTTTTTCTTCTGTCAAGATGGGGTGCTGAGTGTACCTTAATGAGAAATAAAATGAACTTTTTTGATTTTAGCAAATGGCTGTAATGAAACAAAGAGTGAAAAATTTAAAGGGGTCTGAATACTTTCCGTACCCACTGTATGGCATGGGCCCATTACTTTAATGCAAGTGGAGAGTCTGTCATCTTGCTTTGGTTGGAGTGTAATGCAGGTCTTTGTGTTTGTCCAGTATCCAAAAGGTGATTGAGCATAACAGCGGTAATGAGCAGCGCTGTGAAGAGCGTGACGGCTGGTGTGTTGTCGGCACCACAGACAAGCTGAGGGACATGATCTCAGCCATGATCAAGAAGGTGGTCCGAGCTCAGAAACCAGGTAAGGACAAAACTGGCATCCTCGGGTTTGTGATTCTTATTACTGTGACCAAACTCGACCTACTCCCCCTCTGGGCCCACGAGAAGCTGTTCCTCTTTCAGTCGACACAGTGTACGTCCAGGGCTGGTTTTACTTTTAACCAAAATCCTGCCCGGCTTTTGGTTTTGTTTCTCTCCTGCTAATTTTCTCCACCCTTCTTTGTTCATTAGTTACAAAGCTTTTAGTCCTGTGAGCCTACCTGTGACCACTCGTCACACTTCATGGCCTGATGAGGTTGATTGGTTACAGATATCGTGTTAGTACAGTAGACCAGGTTAAATAGTCCATACAGCTATTGTGTGCGTATTTAAGACTGTCAAGTGGCTGCTTAACATCTGAGAGCCAACAGTTAACTGACACCATGACATGAATAAAACGTGAAACTTGCCAACTTGTGAGGCCAGCAGCTACTCCAGTTGACTAGTCTAGTTTTAAAACAAGCTGTGAAACAACTACTGGATGGCTTGCCATGAAAAAGGTTCTTGTATGATAATGAATGTGTGACTCATTACCTCATCATTTCAAGAAAACAGACTAATGTTCTGAAGCTTTAGAAGTGCTTGGGCTGAGACTCAGTATGTACAGATTATTCTAAGAGAGAGGACAGACAATGGGGTGAGGCTCTCAATGTGAGAACATGTCATCTGATGTGGTACAGAGGAACAGGACTTTGGCTTCTGGAATGTGTCTGTGTGTGTGGTGTTTTTGTAGGTGTACCTGATTTTTTATTTTACTTCTTCAGAGTTGCCGGAATTACCCAAAAGACGAAGACGTAAAGGCCAAAGTTTTAGAGATGTGTATGCAGAAGAGGAGGAGGAGGAGGAGAATCGGGACAACGAAGAGGAGGATGAGGAAGATGAATTTCAGCCATCTGAAGGGAGTGAAAATGAGATGGAGACTGAAATTCTAGATTACATGTAGCACAGTACAACAATTTGTTGACAAGCATTTGACTGTAAACATTTTGCATCATTTTTCTTTAAATGTAATTTAGTCGAATGTTAATAAAGAAATTAAGTTGGTTTTTTTGTAAATTTTGTGGAACAATTGTGTTCTTTACTGTGTACCCAGGGAAGCCTTTCATGCATGTGTTTAAATGCACATTTTTTTTTATCAGTTACAGTATGATTAAAATTAACCACGGACATAAGTAAAGGTGCAGTTTTTCTGACCAAATAACATTCAAAACCATGACATAAAACATCAAAAGTCACGTGTTGCTCTTATGTTGTTCCTACTGTAGGTGTATTTTATTTAACATGAAACTACTGAAAATCAAACTGCCTAGCTGTATTGCAGTTTTTTATTATTGTGTGGCAGCACATTCACTGCCCACTTTATTAGGTGCATGTTTGGGCACCCTATTGCCTTCAGAACTGTCTGAATTATTTGTTGGATTTTCATCTTCAGAGATTTTGGTTCATATTGACATGATATAACATCCATGATGCAAATCCTCCACTCCACCACATCTGAAAGGGACTCTATTGGATTGCGATACCTGGTGACTGTCATTTGACTGCACAGTCATAGAAAAGCACATAAAAGATAACATTTTATTTTGGAAAACATATTAATTGTAGACTACAATGAAGGGACTCACAGTTTAGTTTTGAAGCATTCAAAGCATACAGGTTAACCTTTCAAACTGGCCGGAGTTGTCTGACTCTGGGCCCGGTTTGACAGCTGTGTAAACTCAACAGGCTCCCTGATAAATGGAAAAAGAGGGAAAAAACAAAACTCTTGTGATCGTTTGGTCACATGCACCTTTTTATGAAGGCTGATACATGGCCGTGTTTTGATATTTCTCTGTTTTTTCACCCAATCTCACTAAATTTCACAACACTATTATTAAACACAATACTAGTGGCCTTCTCTGCATATGCAGAGATTGTGGCATTTTCAGATGCAGAGAAAACCTGCACAGGAGTCAAATAGACTCTTGTGCCTTTAAAATAAAGGCGGCCCATTTTTCATTGAACCTCATTTAGCCTGTTGTTATTTTTCCTTCTCGAAAGGACAGAAAAAAGTCTCCTCACACTCGCTTATTTTTTATTTAGGCCTGTTTCAAAAAATTGCGAAGCAATGCATGGGAAGTATTGGGGAAGATGCAGTGTACACAAGGTGGTTAAATATTATGTAACAGTGAGAAAAGCAGCGCCTTGGACTGCATGATGGTCAGATGTTGTTTAGGGGAGGAGTCTTCTTTATAAAAGTCTGGGTGACAATCAGTGAGATTCTGCCATTTTTGCCATGATGCTGAAGCTGGGGATTTTGGTTGCCATTGCTGTGTTTCTGAAGACGGCCTCTGCGGCCTCTGTAGGTGTCACACGATATATGTACTTTTCATGTTTACAGAATTTTTCTCTAAAATAGTGTGGACTGTGAAGAAAAAATATGTTTCGAGTTCAGTGTTGCACAAATGATTCAGCTGCAACTGTATGATTACAAATTGAAACTGAGTGTTCACATCTACAAAAAATATGTGTTTTTTGAATGGCTAACATTTACTAACTTGTGCGTTACCTCTGTAGCTCGGTGTGGTGCAAACCGAGGGAGGGAGGGTCGAGGGCAAAAAGATTAGTCTTGGATTATTCCGTTCCATGGACGTCTTCAAGGGGATCCCTTTTGCTGGTGTTCCTGGAAAGTTTGAGAAACCAAAGCCTCACCCTGGATGGGATGGTGGGTAAACTGATTTTGTTTCTCATCAGTCTTCATTGATTATATCTGAAATTATATCTCAAACTCACAGAAGCATTTTCTGCATATTTCCTTTAATCAAATGTTTTATCTCCTACTTGCAAGAAAATAAACATCAGCTAAGGCCTGCACTGTTTGAAATAATGTCTTACAATAAATATAACACACTGCTCTTTTTATGTGTGTTTCTGGTCAGGCATTCTAAAGGCCACAGAGTACAAGCCCAGATGCCTTCAGGTGAACTTTTTAATGACTGGCCACATGGGCAGCGAGGACTGTCTGTACCTAAACATCTGGGTTCCTCACGGCAGCTCAGGTAACGACAGAAACCAAAAAAGTTTTCACACTAATTAGATCGACGCTAACTGTCTTCATCTTCTAGTGTCCCATGATCTGCCTGTCATGGTTTGGATCTTTGGGGGAGGATTCCTAGTTGGAGGCTCCATGGGCGCTAACTTCCTTGATAACTATCTGTACAGCGGACAGGAGATTGCAGACAGAGGAGATGTTATTGTAGTGACGCTGGGGTACCGCGTGGGAACTATGGGGTTCCTGAGCACCGGAGACTCTAGTTTGCCAGGTAGGCACACACGCTTTACAGAGCCTGGTAGATGCTGAGCTGCCAATTGTTGGAATACTTCCATTAAAGTAGTGATTCTTCTCATGAGCTGGATTTTATTTGATCTTCAGGAAACTATGGTTTGTGGGATCAGCAGGCTGCCATCGCCTGGGTGCACAGAAATATCAAGTCATTTGGAGGCGACCCTGGCAACATCACCGTCTTTGGGGAGTCTGCAGGTGGAGCTAGTGTTAGCTTCCAGGTGAGAAGTGACACTTAAAGCAGTCCTCACCCACCAGTGATCATAACTATTTGCTTATTTGCTTGCTATTTGCTATTAGAAACCTTGAATACTTTTTATACAAGGCATGTTTATTTCTGCTGTGAAGTCAGATATTTAAAAATGTTAGTTTATAGTGACTGGCTTGAGTTGCAAGTCAAGGAGCTGCAGCACTTTCATGTTTTAACCGCAGAGGTTGCTGCTTGCTTATTGTATGAGCTAAGATATACAGATAGATAGTAAATTAGTACATTTAGGCAAAATTCACCATTTTTAAATATGCCTCTGATTCAATTCAAAGCACATACTGAAATATGTATTCTTCCTAACCTTCCACCCACAGACTCTCACTCCACACAATAAAGGGCTCATCAGGAGGGCCATCTCCCAGAGTGGGGTGGCAATTTGCCCCCTGGGGAATCAACAAAAACCCTCGCAGGTTCGCAGAGGAGGTACATTGCAGCTGTTCTACATATGACTACTTTTTATGGAACAAATAAAATAAATATGAAGCTGTGCATACAACTTCAGCAATGGCAGATAATTACACATAAATTATACCCACTCTGCAGGTCGCTCTGAAGGTCAACTGCCCAACCGATGACAGAATGGCTGCCTGTTTGAAGATGACTGATCCTGTGGCCCTAACAATGGCAGGCACTCTCGAAATGTCCGGTTCACCCGATCGTAAGTAGTTTCCATTCTCATTTTATACACGATGAAAGCAGTTCTGCCTAAATTAGTCAATTAGTCAATTTTTACTCAATCCTAAATTTTCCAGTTGTCTGCATTTCTCAGACCCCATTGTGTACAACTTGGTGCTGTCTCCTGTGATCGATGGCGACTTCTTGCCAGACGACCCTTCTAACTTGTTCGACAATGCAGCTGAAATTGACTACATTGCTGGAGTCAATAACATGGATGGACATATTTTCACCGCCTTTGATGTTCCATCAGTCAACTCTCAGCTGGTTGATACCCCAATGTGAGTTTGAACCTTTTAATCAGTTAGAACAACAACAATGCCAAAATGGGAGAACATGTAGCAGCATAATGAACCATTGGAAGCAGGAAGGTGTTTTATCAGACCTCAGTCCTCTTTTTCTGATTGCAGAGAGGATGTGAAGAGGCTCTTGGGAGCCTACACAAAGGAGAAGGGCATAGCTGGTATGGACAATGCCTATTCTACATACACCTCAACCTGGGGAAGTAATCCTAGTAGGGAGACCATCAAGAAAACCGTTGTGGACATTGGAACAGACTACATTTTCTTGGTTCCTACACAGGCTGCCCTTTATCTTCATGCTGACCATGCCACGTGAGAATGTGATCTTGCAATAGAGACGTCACAATTTAATGATACAATAGTGGGATCAGTGCTAAGTAAAATATCATGCATCTAAATAATTAGAGAGATAAAAATACATTTCTTTACTCGGTGGTGTAGTTATCGTCACATAGCTGTTTTCTTTTCATTTCGCCAAAGAACTGGACGCACCTACTCCTACCTATTCTCTGAGCCCAACCGTATGGGCGGTCTAGTCTTGCCCTACCCAAGCTGGATGGGAGCCGACCACGCTGACGACCTGCAGTATGTGTTCGGAAAGCCTTTTACCACACCACTTGGATACTGGCCAAGACATCGCCGTGTTTCCAACTACATGATCTCCTACTGGACCAACTTTGCCAAAACTGGGTATAATCCTGCAGACACAATAGATTGTCCAAGTATCACAGAAATCAAAGAGCAGAATCAGGTATCAAAATATAAACTTGTATATTTATGTTTTCCTTTTTTCTGGTTATGTTCACAGTGATCCCAACAAAGGAGGTTCAAATGTGCCTGCTACCTGGCCAGAATTCATCAGAAGTGCTCCAGAGTTCCTGGAGATCCATTCTGACATGGACAAGAACTATGTGCATCAGCAACTGAGGCTGCGTTATGTGCATTTCTGGACCAGTATCCTGCCCAACCTTCCTGTAGTTGTCTAAGAATAATTAGCATGTGCTATCACCTGTGCATATGTGTGGACGTGAAGTATTATATTGCTACTAGTTTGTGAAAAATAAATGGATAGCAGACAAAAATACTAGTCTTGTGGGTTTATTTGATTGTGTGTTTGAATTTATAATATGACTATCTGAAGCTCTAAATATAGGATCTCAGTTGATGCACTAATGCATTTTAGTTATTTACAAAGCTCTCAGAAGTGAGTTAACTTTGTAATGCAAAACAGAATCAGAGCAGAAAATAACAAATTGATTATGCTGATGTAGCTGACTTTATTAGCTACCCATTAAAAGTACTTAAATCACTGAAGTGTGAAATGATTAGGTAAATGTTTGCAGCTAAAATTCAATTCATAAAGTAAACATATCTCTTTGTTAGCAGCAGTTGTGCAACTTCTGTGTTTGTGTCATTTTTCAGCTGTAGAAGTTTCCACTTGGCAAATACAACATAGTCCTGTCATAGAAATAAAAGCTGACTAGACCAAGCCTCCTTTGGTTAATGAAACATTGGTGACCTTCGGCTATAAAGGTGCAGACCGTGTAAAGTCAAATTTAAATGCAATACTCTGCAGTATTGCACATAATTTATTTATTTGCTTTTTAATTTAGTTAGGTTGGAATTAATGTCAGCTATATATATTTAGAAAACCAGAAGGAACCCCCCCAAACAATTATAGCAATAGTAAAAAAAAAAAAAAAAAAGTTCTGCATTTTTATTTCTTTGCTTTTTTAAAAAAAAAAACAGCACTTTAAAAGAAAAACTGTGTGACTATGTTCATCAGCTATATCAAACCCAGAAAACACAGCCAAACTCAGACCTTGTATTAAGAATAACGTGGTTTTAATAATTGTGTTTAGAGAAATTTCCACTGCCAGTTGTTAAACTTAATTTAACAGTAATTGCAGAAGATTTTCTAAATTATCTACAAGACCAGTCAAAAGATTGTGTCCAAACTTTTAACTGGTGCTGTATATTCTGACTACAGGAGTGGCACACGTGCATCCAGTATCATTCTGCACAAACACACAAAGTTTTTCTGTCTATTTCAGAGGTTTTTATCTTAAACTGTGTGTACTTCCCTAAGCTGGGAACCAGCACACCTGTATCCCTGATCCACCAGACTGCAGGATTTCCTGTTGCACATAGATATGTGTCACATGGAGCATATTGCTTAAATGCATGTGTAGATTTAGCAACAGAGAAACATTTGAAGTAATATTTAACAAGATAAAAGCATTTTTATTATAATAGTCTTGTAAAATCTTTATCTACATTAAATTTGTAGTATTGTTACTTTCAGCATTTGGCAGTTCGAACATTTTATTGCCAAAAATAAATAAATAAAAAAAATAGTGCCATAGAATGATATAGATAATAGTTCTCATATTAGGAAGCTGGAGGCTGAAAGCATAATGAAAAGAGTAATTGGCAGTTACAAAACTTCATTTGCATTGATTTACAATATTAGACATTTGGCACAGTCAGACTAGTGTGTTTATTAAGTAGTTCTACTGTTGGGGTTAACTAATAGAACAATGCTGACATACAGTTTACATTTTTTCCTTAAAAAAAGATTTTCAAAGCTATTTTTTAAGGTTACGGGTGTTAATGACTTTGCTGATATTGCTGTTGTTTCCTTTTTTATGTTTTGGAGTGTAGAAAAGTAAATTGAGAAGAATAAAGGCAGAGTATATATAAGCATTTATTTGGGAGCTAGGAGACCGTGTTAGCTTCTCATAATAAAGCTGTGCGATTATTAATTCCAGAGAAAATGTTTGCCCTGAAAACACCATTATAGACCAATTTTTACAAGATTTTGCAACTTTCACCCTAACGCACAGTACATTGTAACAAGTTTTGTAAAATATCGTCTTCCCTAATATTTGTTTTATTATCCGTTTGTAACACTTTTTAAAAAATGTTCTTTCATTTATTACTTTATTTAACCAGGTAAAACCCCATTGAGATCCAGATCTCATTTTCAAGAGGGACCTGGGCAGAAAATCTGCAACCCAACAACCTGGTTACACAAAAGTAAAACAAATTAAACCATATACACAATTTAAAACAAATTACAAAACAGTTTAAAAGCAGTGACACAGATTAAATGACTCACGTTGCTTGTTTTTAAGAATAGCTCGAAATAAATCCAATGATATAAACTGCGACATCTTGAGTTCAGTGTTACCGAAGCACTGAAGGTCAAAGTTTCTTCCCCGAGTTTCTAGCTGGGTGTGGTGCAGACAGAGGGTGGCAACATTCAGGGACAAAATATCCCCCTCAGTCC
Organism: Pterophyllum scalare; assembly: GCA_024447675.2. Taxonomy (NCBI): domain Eukaryota; kingdom Metazoa; phylum Chordata; class Actinopteri; order Cichliformes; family Cichlidae; genus Pterophyllum; species Pterophyllum scalare. Next base: position 8,325 of record JAMQGT020000968.1, read on the forward strand.
TTCCAGCTCTGTGGATGTTTTCAAAGGAATTCCCGTTGCTGCCAAACCTGGACCCTTTGAGAAACCCAAACCTCACCCTGGCTAGGATGGTGTGATCAACGAAATCTGATTCTGGGATTCCTCAGTACAGGGGGGGGCTCTAGCTTACCTGGTAAGTGCTATAAATGGAAAATATATAAATATACAGTACCGTTCATTTTATAGTTATCTCACTTCCCATTCAACTTAATTACTGCAGTAACGTGGCGTAATCTTTAAAGCCATCCTTACCATGGTCTGTGGGATCAGCGTGTTGCCATCAGCCTGGGTGCAGAGGAATGTACGCTCACTTGGAAGAGATGCTGACAGCATCACCCTCTTTGGAGAGTCTGCAGGTGGAGGGAGTGTTAGCTTCTAGGTGAGAGGTTTTAGAAAATGCATGGCAACACTTTCCGCAAATGTGTATGAGTTTGTACATGCATTATTTATTTATTTAGAAACAAGTAATATATCTTTAATACACATTTAGGCACTGCCAAGCTGGTGTGTATCATCCTTATGCATGATAATTGCTATAGCAACAAACCTCCTCCATCATTCATAGATTTGTTTCGTGAAATTTATGTTATTGAGCATTTCTTAGTCTTTAGTTTAGTCCTATAGTTTGAGAGTTTGTTTTGTTCCCTCAGTGTTGCCTGTTCCATCATGTTGTGTCAGATCCCCTAAGTTAATGTGTCTGTTTTCCCCTATTTTAGTAATGGTTCTCACTTCCTCTTTTATTTTGATAGTTACTTGTCCCTAGTGACCTGTGTTTAATTTGTTGTTGTCTCTGATTATTATCAACTGCATCTCATTACCCTCCTGTTTCTAATCTCTTAATGTATAAATAATGCTGTTTTCCCCTCATTCTTTGTTGAGCTACCTTTTAAAATATATATTTTGTGGTTGGTTGGTTGATTTTTGTGGCGGATTTCATTTTGGACTTCACATTTTATTTTTTCAGACTTGTGTAATAGCCTAATAAAATGACCCGCCTTTTACTTTTACTGTTGACTGTAACTGAATGAATTTAAGATTTAATCAAGATTTCCTTTTTGACAAAGCTCACATTTAGGGCTGGATCAGGTGACCCCGAACCCTCCCTTTGTTACACTGCAATAGGCTAGACTGCTGCGGGCTTTCCATGATGCACTGTGTTTCTTCACTCACTACATTTCACTCTCTATGTGCTTATACACACTCTGCATTTATTCATTAGTTATTATTAACCGGTGTCTCTCTTCCCCAGCACTGTATTTTGTCCTGTCTCTCTCCCCTCACTCCCAATCAATCATGGCAGATTGCGGCCCCTCCCTGAACATGGTTCTGCCGGAGGTTTCTTCCTGTTAAAAGGGAGTTTTTCATTCCCACTGTCGTCAAGTGCTTGCTCATAGTGGGTCATGTTATTGTTGGGGTTTCTTTTTATTATTGTAGGGCCTTTAATTTTGCAATATAAAGCATCTTGAGGTGACTGCTGCGATTTGGCATTATTTAAATAAAACTGAACTGAATATTAATGCTGTAATGTAAAGTACCAATATGTGTTTTTAACAGAATGGATCATAATAAACATCCTGTGTGCTATTCTACATAAAAAGCACTTTGTCACACTTTACCCTGCCCAACCTGCTCAGCCGATGACAGCATGGTGACCTATCTGAAATCAACTAATGCTGTGACACCGTGGCAGCTCCTGTCCCCTGTAGCAGACTCTCCAGGCTGCGAGCATCAGTTCTCGTGAATGTAACTTTCTAGCAGAAGTGCAAACTGTCTATTTTAGAATGTATGGGAAGCACAAAATAATGAATGCTTAAAAGACCAACTATGAAACTGATCCACGTGATATAGCACTTCATTCAGGTCACAGAGACTTTTCGCCGTCTCCTGTTGTGGATGGAGACTTCCTGCCTGATGAACCTGGCAACTTGTTTCCACAACGCTGTCTGAAATGCCTCACAGGTGTTAATCACATGGATGTGCACAGCCTTCCACACAGGACATTCCTTCCCTTTCTGACAAGAGTGAAGAAACTCCTATTGCTGAGCCCAGCTTATTGGCTGGATTGGACACGCCCTACCATGACTGGGTGGGAGCCGACTACACAGATGACCTTCAGGTACGTGTTTGAAAAACCACTCACCACACCAAGTGCTTATGGGGACAGATGCAGAGATCTGTCTGGCTACATGATTGCCTAATGGGCTAACTTTGTTAGAACTGAGTAAAATACAATGCAAACATGTGCAAAATTGTTTTTGTTTGTTTGTTTGTTTTAATACAGATGTTTGCTACAAGCTTTACTGGATGCATTCCAAGAAAGGACACCTGAAAGTTCCTATTACCTGGCCTGAGTTTACCAGCAGTGGAGTGAACTATACTTCCAGGACAACAATGCAAAAATAAATGAAAGCTCCACTAGGAAGCAAAAGAAACTTCACTTTGTTCGCCTCTTGGATGAGCACCCCTCCCAGCCTCCCATCCTATGGTCCCACAGACGTTATAAACGCTGAAATGAAATCATATTAACCTATAAAAACAAGAGTGTACAAAAGATGTATTTGACCTTTTATTTACCTACCAGAGGTGCATGCAAACAGTTGCATCAGCCATTCAACCAGGCAGCCAGTCTTGATATATATATATATATATATATATATATATATATATATATATATATATATATTCAATTTAGTGATAAATGTAATAAAAACAGGAAACTAAATCAATCATGACCAAGATATGGGTGAAAAGAAACCTTTTATCTTGATTACATATAAATGAAACAAGGTTCCTCATCATTACTGATGCACATCCATCCCATTGAATAAATAACTTGTTTGTGCTAACCTATACAACACACAGTGGGCATTTTTGTTACGTGTATTGCAAATATATTTCTTGCGATTTATACATACTTACTGTGCCAACTTACTGTGTATAACGGTCCATCTTGCGCCCCACATATTGCAGCTCTTCTCTCTGTTGTTATTGGATCTAGAACAGAATTGAGATCAGGAACATCTCACCAGGATGATTTTCTTTATGGTATCAGCCAAAGGCAAAAAATCTGAGGTTGAATAGATCATGTTTGCTTTTTCTTTAGCTAAACATTGAAAATGCATCCCACAGATCCAAACACCATACAAGGGTTTAATCTAAAATCTCTCTTTTTTTTAGCTCCGTGCAGGTTAAGCTATCATAGGTGTTTATCTTAACTTGAACTATGCTATCACATTATTTGATAATATAAATTGTTCTCCCCAAGTTCTGGCAATCACGGAACACCAAAATAATCATTCAACCTGCACGTGTTGAAACACAGAGTTGAGGTTTAGGGTGGTTCTAGCGTTTTGTCTCATCGCCCATGATGCCTTACTCACAGGGTTAATTAGACTTATGACTAGATTATTATTACAAAGGCCACAAGAGGGCGACTGTAGCACATGAGTGTATTCGGGTTACAGGTACATTATACAGCCTTGCCAATATAACATTAGGTCAGCATGAATTATTATTAAAAAATATATTAACTGTTAATTATAATGCACTCCTACGGAGAGGCACGTGACCTTACAAAATAGAAGTTACTTTACTTTGTCTTGTG
>JAMQGT020000969.1:0-52587 GCA_024447675.2 Pterophyllum scalare
CTTTTTGATCAAGCTTATAGTTAGGGCTGGATCAGATGACCCTGAACCATCCCTTAGTTGTGCTTCTATATGCCTAGGCTGCTGAGGGGGGGTTCCCATAATGCACTGTTTCTTCTCATTCACCTTTATTTACTTGTTTATACTTCTCTCTGTATTTAATCATTATTATTAATCTCTGGCTCTCTTCCACAGCATGCCTTTTTGTCCTGTCTCTCTCCCCTCAGCCCCAACCGGTCGCAGCAGATGACTGCCCCTCCCTGAGCCTGGTTCTGCTGGAGGTTTCTTCCTGTTAAAAGGGAGTTTTTCCTTCCCACCGTCGCCAAGTGCTTGCTCATAGGGGGTCGTTTTGACTGTTGGGTTTTCTCTGTGTTATTGTAGGGTCTTTACCCACAATACAAAGCGCCTTGAGGCAACTGTTTGTTGTGATTTGGTGCTATATGAATTGAATTGAATTGAACTGAATTGAATTGAGGGGGGATGATTTGGGACTGTTTTGCAGCCATGGGTCCTGGACACATTGCAGTCATTCAGTTGACCATGAATTGCTCTGTATACCAACGTATTCTAGAGTCAAATGTGAGGCCATTTGTCTGACAGCTAAACCTTGGCTGATATTGGGTTGTGCAACAGGACAATGATCCCGAGCACAGCAGCAGTAGAAAGATGAAAGAATCAAGGTGTCGCAAAGTCCAGACTTCAGCCCAAATTAAATGCTGTGGTGGGACCTTAAAAGAGCTGTGCATGAACAAACACCTGGAAACCTCACCTGAAATCATCAATAAGAGTGAGCCAAAATTCCTCCACAATGATGTGAGAGATGGTTGAAGTCATACAGAAAACAGTTGCTTCAAGTTATTGCTGCTACAAGTTGTTCTACAAGCTACTGAATCATGGGGTGTAGTTGGGTTTTCACAGGACTCTGTGCAGTCCTGTGAAATAAAGACTTGAATAAGTCCAATTTAAATCTGGCTGTCATGGCTCAGCAAGCAAGTGGACTCACAATGCAGACTCGTACTGAAAGTTCACAGGTTTATTTACAAGTTTGAACAGTCCAGGAAAAACAGGGCAAGGTTTCCAATTCGCAGGTTCCGTCTCCACTGAATAGTAAGTCCACAAACAGCGGCTTGCTCTCACAGACAGGCAGGATTCCAAGTCGCACAGACAGGCCAAACACAAGCTCCTCACTCTCTCCACTTTTCTCTCTCTGGGGACACCAGGGAAATCTGTGTGGAGGAAATGCACAGATGAGATGGCAGGTATCTCATTAAACAATGCTTCTAACAGGAAAAAACTGAGCCACAGTCACTAACATGCATCGCAAACAATCCAGCAGTGACCTTCAGTCAACGCTGGTAGCAGCCAGGCGAGCAGATCACCCACAGGTGTGCTTCAGTGGCAGGGTGGGAACCCTGGAGGACCCGCCCACTGAAACTCAAAGGTTTGGTAAACAGGCACACAGGGGAGAGAGAGAGCAATAAAAACAAAGGGAAAACAGTTGAGTCGGCAGGCAGATCATGACACTGGCAGGCAGAAAGGTGCAAAAATTAGACCCGGCACTACACACACACAAACACACACATGCACACTCTTACTGGGCCTGCTTATGAATAACGTGTTACCCAAATAAATAAATTTATATCCAGCAATCACAGAGAAATAGTTTCCACCCAGTAATAAACAAATAAAAACAAAGTTTTTTCCTCTATCGACTGGAGAAAATATCTGGTTCTTAAACAGCAAACTGTTGACAGCATTGGCTTAAAAAAATCATCACTAACTTACTGTTTGGTGCTATAGCACTAAAAAAAAAAAAAGAAAAGAAAAAGGAAGCCAGTGGGCTGAAATCAAAATGAAAGAAGTGTAGACCATCAAACCGAGACATTAATCTAAAAGCTAAAAGCAGATCAGCGTCAGGTGATAATTTTCTGAGTTTGGCACCATGACTGTAGTCATATGGATCATGCAAACTCTATTTGAAACCTTAAAAAACTTTGAGTTCAGATCCAGTATCTGACTCCCATTACACCATTTTAGCTCATTTGAGAGGACATGTAATCTAAAAACAAATACATTACTGAACTCTTCCTTTTTTATCCTTTCTCTTTAACATTGCATTGCTGTGTTTTTATCACATTTGCCAGCTCTATTCATTCCAGCTGCTTTAAATACACCATGAAGAGGGGGTATTGATGTAAAATAATATTAAAAGTACAGCTGGGTCTTACCAGCTTCTTACTGCTGTTCCTTCCCAAATTTTTCTCTGAGTTGCTTTGTCATTTCTTCAACCATAGCCAGGGTTTGCTCAGGGTAATGAATAGCATGCTAGTGTGCAGCCCACAACCAGGGAGGCTGTGACTTTGCTGGAGGAAGAACCCTGCTGTTCTCTGCCAATTAGAGCCACCCAGTCGCCCCAGCCACCCTGCTGATCTACAAAGAAACCTCATGATTGCAGTAGCTTCTGTAATAATGCCAGACTGTGCATCCCGAAACCAGCATGACGAAGATATAGCAAATAAGAATGCTGATCTTCTTTATTCAGCCCTAAGTTGGTGTTCTTGGACTATTTATACTTTGTTTTTTACTTGACATCACATCATTAAAGGAATGCCCACTTAGAGGGCAAAACAAGACATTCTTCCACTGCCTGCCAATTATTTTTTTTTACTGGGTTCCTTTTGTCAAACTATGGAGAAGCAAGTGCCGCAACTCAGCAGCCATCTTGGAATGAATCTGTTATAGTCCTTGGTCTTTGACTCCTAAGTTGTGTTGATTATTACTTGTCTTCAGTTTTATTCTAAGTTTGTTTGTTTAGTTTTAAGCCTTGTGTCTTTTGTTTCAGTTTCTGTTGTATTTATGGTATTCCTTCTTTCGGCTACCCTGCCTCGCTTGTGTTCCCCATGTATAGTTAAGTCTCTGTCACCCTTTTATGTAGTGTTTAGTTACTTACTGCATTATTTTGATAGTCGTGTGTCCTTGTCTCTTGTTCTTATTTTACTTCCCCATGAATTTAGCTCAGCTGTGTGTAGTTCTCAAGGTGTCTCCACTCTGCCCTCATCACCGCTTGTGTATTTATATCTTCAGTTTGTACCTGTACTTTGTTGTGCCATCTTGCACTGTACTGTTTTACCGTGGTTCCTGTTGTTTCTGAGTTCCTGGAATAACCCCGAGCACTTTCTGCGGGGGTGGGGGCTCATTACTCCCTTTGCTACCTGTTGAAGATCAGGCTTTGACTGCTGGCCTGAGGTCAGCATACACTTTAACATTGCTCTGGGTTCTTTACTGCTAGCTTTGTGTTAACATGCTGTCTGTGCAGATGTTTGCAAAGAGTCAAAGTTGTGTTAGAGAAAAAGTGCCACTGCCGCCAGTCCCCCCACTTCTGTACCAGTTATCCATGACGGGTAATGTAAACTGTAGGAAGTGTTTTTGTGACACTACGACTATGTGTTAATTACATTTATGTCAAGCGATTATGTTAAGCAAACATGACAAACCTTATCACTGCTTCCCATGTAACATTGACTATAGTGACCTTGAAACTAACCAATGTTAGTACTTCTGTACAGCTCTGTAACACATGGTAATTGTGGTTAAAAAGCATTAATTTTAAGAAATGCAAATGTAACTACAAAAGTCATAACCAGATATGAGCGTGATGTTAACAATAAGGGCATTTGGGTATCCCTAATGGTTTAAGAATAGAAGAAACAGGTGGTAAAATGTGGCGAGCCTAATGCTTTCAAAGTCACATGAAAATTCTTAAAAGGTAAAACTGGTTATTAATGTAATGCTAAAATTGATCATGTGTATTGTTGTATGCATGTTTGTACACTTAGATCACTTATTTGTTTTTGCTCTTTGGAAAGGTGGTCTGAATACTTCTGGCTTGAGAAACCTGGAAAATTGACAGGCCAGAGTGCCCCACCATCACATGATGGAAAACTGTAACTAAGAGTTATGAGGATACCTGAGAGTTTCAGATCGAACATTATGTCCAACCACAAATAAGAAACTCCAAAGATGTTTTCCATCTCTGTATTGATATGTTGCTATGCTACCACATTGTACTGCCCCTCTTTTCTCAGAGTAGAGAACTCTTCACATTCATGGTTTTCAGGGTCTGACAGCATAGTTAATGGGATCCCTGAGCACTCAAGAGCTGGATGCCATTCACATCCAGGAAGCATTAGTAATGTTATTAACATTAGAGGAGGACAGGCTTTTTCAGAAAAGAGACATGGTACAATTAAGAGGCATGTTTGGTTGGACCTGTTTATTTCTGGCGGGTTAGTGGACTGAAGATTTTATATCTGATATGTGAAATAATGATTATATTATACCAGAGTGCCAAAATGTTTCCTCAGCATGTTAGGAATGCACAATCTATTGATTAATCTACATTATCATTATAATTTCATGTTAAACTCACATGAGAGTGGACTTCTCAAATAAAATAGTTTTTTGGTGTGAAGATGTAGCTTGACCATTACTCTTGAGATGAGAAGACATGTTTTATTTTTGACAGTAGTGGAAGAAAAACAACTTCCTGAAATACTCCAAACCTTAAAAGGGTACATTTTGTGACATACACCCCCACCCCAAGCCTACATGAGGAAAAGGATTCCACTCGAAAATAGATGCTCACTATAAAGATTGTGTATATTCGTTCTAAATTCAAAACAGGCAATTTCCCACCTTATAAAGCACTTAATTATTTGCAACACATTGCTATCCCAATGTCATTATATTGTTCTGTCAGATGTCCACTGTGTCACCAAATTATGCACAAGGTGTCTTTGATGCACCTCCTCAGGCCACATATGACACAAGTTAAAAGCCCATTTTTCAAAGAGCTAAATAGTCCACATTAGGACAGTGGAACAGTGGTAGTTGTGGTGGAGTAAGTCACGTTTGTCATCCAGGTTCACTTGCTGTTCAAATTTTTTTAGTTTTGAACATTTGTTGTGCTTTGTTTCAACTTGCTTTGTTTTCACTCGCTTTTTACTTTAACCTTTACTCACTGGTAAGGTTTAGGCATCAAAAAGAACTCAATTAGGTTAGGGAAACTAAATTATTTGGGGATAAAATAACCCCTTTAATGCATTAACCTTAAGCAAAATGATGTATCTAGTGTTTAAATGTGAGAAGCTGTGAGTGACAGACCCATACTTCTACACAAAGGGCATCTTATATTTAATCTGGCCATACTAGAGACTTTGACAAAATGGCAGTATTCAGTGGAATGGCAATAACAGGTTGTTTATTTATAATTTAGCACATTAAATCCAGTGTTGTTACATCGATTTGTAAAAGCTCTCAGTCTTATTCTTACCTGCTTTTGTTAGTCCATTGTTGCCTATCTTGATACACTCTCAGCCCCTGATCAGTAAATTGTATACATCATTTGCAGCGTGAGTTGAACAAACATGGTGACCTACTCATAGAAAAACAGATCTTCAGCTTTACTAGATGGACGATAAATAAATAAATAAACAAACAAATTAAAACACCAGATGATTAGCTTAGCTTAGCAAAGATTAAAAATGGGGGCCTATTAATATAAATAGGTTATTAATACTCATTCTAGCTTTTTATTAATAATTAAATGAACATTCATTTAATTAATGAATGAATTTTGTGACTATCTCCTTAAATAGTCCAGGAGAAGATATGCTGGCGCTGGTGTGGGCAAAAAATAAATAAATATACATAACATATCTGTCAAAATACTCGTAACCCTGACCCAGGAAAGCATTTAATAAGAAAAGTGCTCTCTGTGTTTAGAAAATCTGCCATGTCATCATCAAGTTTAACACTGCAGCTTACTGTTCAGTAGCATGATGGCACTTATGGTTCAATCTGAGTACAGGTGCTAAATTCATAAATTAAAAACAAAAGTCTGACTGTAGCTGTGACTGTGTAAGCCATCTTGCTAAAGGACGATGTAGTGCATCATTTTTCAATGGGCCCAAAATATCTGGGATCACTTATAATTACAAATATGTCATTTAAGTTAACGCTGCTGTTGTATGAAAGCTGTGGGCATTCGATAAATTCAGAGGAAAGATTCCTACAAATAACTGTAAGCAACATATACTATTTTAGCTTCTATTAATGTTCTGGTGAAGCTCTTTTATTTTTTTTATTTACCTTTTGGACTTCTTAACAGACTCGTATAACAGAAGTGAAATTGTGTTGCAAGCTGAGGAGGACATTAATGTGACATTGTATGCAAGCTATCCGAGCTTCAGTTTTCTCTTCTTTCTTTTTTTTGTCCTGCATGGGTCAAATACACCACACAGTCATATTACAAGGAAACAGAAATATTCACGCTGAACAAAAAGGGAATCACAAATAGCATAATGCTTCAAGCCTCACAACAGAGAGAGAACTATCTTCTATCCACCCTGACACCCTCAAACATTGATGAGCCAACTCCAGCTATACTGTCAAGCCTTGATGTGCTAACATCTGCCAGCACATCTGCCCTTGCATATTGCAAGGGAAAGCACATTCACAAGGCCCACAGATTTTCACAGCTGATGAGCAGGAAGTGGCAGAGGAGGCTGTCCATTGAGGAAGAGGAGAGATTATTCTTTTCTGTATTTATTCTAAGGGACAAAACTGTATTCATGCAGCATGTTAACATCTATGGTTTGTGATCAATACTTATGCACACACGTATACATGTATACACACATCTATCTATCTTCTTCTCTAGACCCCTCACTCCAGCTGAACAAAACTGACGTCGGGGACAGGGAGTTGCTTGGTGTCAAACTGGCACTCGAGGAATAGCGGTATTGGTTGGAGGGGGCCAAACACCCATTCATTATATGGACAGATAATAAAAACCTTGCATATCTACAATCTGCCAAATGATTAAATCCTAGGCAAGATTGGTAGTGTTGTTGTTTTTGGCATCTGTTGTGGTTTCCGTAAGAAGGTATTGTTTTTACAGAGTAGGGTTGTTAGCCCTACGTCCAACCTCCAACCTGGAGGACCAGATGGTGAGTTTTGTCTGGCCTCTACCCAGACACAGACTTTAACACAGACTGACATGAGAAAACAGGATGTCCTTCACAACAGCTGTTTGAGGAGAATATGTGATATATTCTGGCCCATGAATAACAAATGACGATCTATATCAGAAGATCAAGTACAAAAGTTTGAGGGTGGAGATAAAACGCCATCGTCTCAAATGGCTGGAGCACGTACTGAGGATGGATAGTCAGCCTATCCCTAAAGTAGCATTGAGATGGACACCACCTGGTAAAAGGAAACAGGAAAGGCCAAGAACAACATGGCAAAGGACGGTGATATCAGAGCTGAAGGAGGTGAACCTTACCTGGGGTGAATGCAACATGTGGCCAATGACAGGAACAAATGAAGGCAGCTGATAGCGGCCTTATATCCCAAAAGGGACGAAGAGGACTAAGTAAGTGAGTAAGTAAGTATGTAAGTAAACTTGGTGGTCCTTATTCTTTTGCCACTTTAACTTCTTCATATCGTCTAGGTACCCAAAATGTCAAGCCTGATGTCTTGTCCCGTCAATTCACTTCAGAGGATGAGTCCACAGAATCTGCATCAATCCCACCCTCCTCTTGCGCTGTGGGTGTGCTAACATGGGAGGTAGAGGACGTCATTCAGCATGCTCTGCAAGGGGAACCGGATCCTGGTGGCGGCCTGCGTTATGTGCCTACCACAGCCCATCCTGGCCCTGGTCTCATATCTCTTTAGATTTTATAACTGGGTTACCTCCTGCTAGTGGCAAAACTGTTTTACTGACCATAGTAGACAGGTTTTCTAAGGCTGCACATTTCATTGCTTTAGAGGAACACAGCCCTTGAGACAGCTCAGTTAATAGTGTAACATGTTTTCGGTTACACGGCAAACCAGTGCCAGACCGAGGGCCGCAGTTCACCTCACATGTCTGGAAAACCTTTTGCAACACCATGGGAGCTAAGGTCAGTCTCAGTTCAGGTTATCATCAAAAATCTAATGGACAAACAGAGAGAGTATATACTGAGAGTATAACCATTCAAAATCCCTCTCAATGGAGTTCACAGTTGCCCTGGATTGAGTATGCTTATAATGCATTAATTACTTCTGCTACAGGATTGTCACCTTGTGAAGCTTCCCTAGGGTATCAACCTCCTTTGTTTCCAGTTCTGCAACAAGACCTGGCCGTACCCTCTGTCCAGCACTATCTCCAGAGGATTCTGGTCGGCCTCCCGGAGGTGACCATTGAGAGGAGAGCACTGTCATGATATGGGATGTTACTGAAGTCCTTCTGCTTTGCTGAGTTATTGGGCAGGCTCCTCCCGGGTAGGTGGAGTATTCAGTGTCTTGCTCTTTGGCTGTACACATCTGTTCCTCATTCTCATCATCCAGCTCCAGTATTTTATTTATTTATTTCTCTGGGATAATCTATTCTGTATTTACTCTGTATTCTGTTGTGTTAGCTGAAGAGTCTCATGTCTCCACTGCCAGTGCCTTCATTGCATTCTCTATTACCTGCATACCCCTCTTTGTAGAGACTACCCAGAGCTCAAGTAAGAAAGAGACATTCGGATTACTTTATTCACATTATATTGGAATATATATGACGAATGGATCTTAACCTCCTTCTCCCTTCATCAGTCCCTAGGCGTCACTCTCTCACTCCTTGACTCTATGCAGTATCTGTATAAAAACTGTGACACTGCTTTTGCTGGCTCTGCATCGCAGGTCCACTTAGCTTGGGAGTGGTGGCCTTGAGGAGAAGACGCTGGTTTGAATCCTTGGTAATCCAAGGTTGCTCCCTGGGTGTTTTCTAGCTGCCTCCTGCTCCACATTGTGCAGTGTGTGTGCTACATATTCCATGTGTGATGGGTTAAATGCAGAGACTGAATTTCACTGCATGTATGTGACAAATAAAGTTCTTTGTTCTTCTTTCTATAGGCTTACAAGCTGTGACTTTACAAACACACACATTTTTTTCACATCACAAATCTCTATTCATGTTCACTTTTGTGTGTCTGTATTGGCCTCATTGACTCAGTTTCTTTAAAGTGGTAGTAAAATCTTGGCACCAACCTCTCAGTGAGAGGTTATTGTGGAAAGGTCCATGCATCCGATTTTCACAAGCTGTCCTGATTACATTTCAGATTCAAATAAAGTAAAGGCAAAAAGAAAAAAGTATGCATATAAAATATATATGTGCAAATCGAGAGCACAGTGACCCAAAGTCCTCGAAGGACCTGATGAGCAGCAACAAGTGCAATCAATGTTTTCATGAGAGCTGCAGGGAAGGAAGAAGGAAAATTGTAGATTATGGATTCAACTGTGAAGGCTGCATTAAAAAAGTTCATAAGGCAAAATTATTTTCATTGTTTAAAAGCCCTTTTCCACCTTTATCTGTGGTGCTCATTGCATACTGGTTTACATTTACGCTTACTTTGTATACTTAAAATACTTAATATTGCAGCCTATATAAATGCAAGAATCAACCTTGGTAGCATTTCATAATATAGCCCATGACTTTTGATGCAATTCCCCAAAATCCATCCATCCATTTTCTTCCACTTATTCAGGAATGTGTCACAGGGGCAGCAGCCTAAGCAAAGAAGCCCAGACCTCCCTCTCCCCAGCCACCTCCTCCAGTTCATCCATTGGACTGCAGAGGCATTCCCAGCTGAGAAATATCCTTCCTGTGTGTCCTGGGTCTGCCCTAGAGATATGCCCAGAACACCACGTAGGAGGGATCCTAGTCAATTAAATTCAATTCAATTCAGTTTTATTTATATAGTGCCAAATCACAGCACTGTCAGATGCCCAAACCACCTCAAGTGGCTTCTTTCAATGTGGAAGAGCCACTTGAGGTGGCTTCTAACAAGGCTCGATGCTTTAGTTTGTCTCCTGTAAGTTCAGTACGTTGGTCCTGTTCAGAGGTGCGCAAGCACCTCCTCTCATGCAGGCATGCTTTGCTCCACCATGATTAGTTAGTAGCTCTGCAGTCACGTGACTCAGAGGCACTGAGCATCTTGTGAAGGCACTTTACAGCTGTAAATGAAAACACTGCAAATAGTGATGCATGTTGGAAGAAAATTCTCTACTGTGGCAACACCACCAACTTATATAAAAACATGAAAGACCATGAAAAAGAAAAGTCTCTGGAGCTTGAAAAAAGGGTGACTGGACTTCTTTTTGTTTCTTGAAGACATTTCACCTCTCATCCAAAAGGCTGAGACCCAGGTATTTAAACCCCAGTGGGCGTAGTCCTCTGGAGGTGGCTGTGACCCACTATTATTCATGTGGATAATCACATGTGCCAAGGTGTGAAAGGAGGCGTGGGGTCATTACAATCAGTGGTCTCAGGTGAAACCAATTTAGGACATCGCCCCATTCTAACAAGTGACCTATTGAGGTCGCCAGAACAAAGGTGTGAATGGGGGTTGAGACGCCTGGGGAGGGAGCTCAGGACAGCATCGTAAGTCGGGGAAAGTTGGTGATGTAATCCACCTCCTCTGTTCAGTGATGGTTGTTCACAGTGGACATAGATAGCTTCTTTTACTCCTCTTTCAAACCTCCAGTCCATCACCTTTGTTCCAGTTTAGCTACAGTTACAAAAGTTTGATCAGTTCAAAAAAAAAAAAAGTGCCATTTCCACCGGTTTTATTAATCTCTGAGTGCTCATAGTCAGCTAATGAAGAGTCACATGGTGAAATTTAAAGGTAAGGCACTAATAAAGTAGGCAGTTTTTATACAATGTTATTTTATACGGGTATTAACCAACATTGGTTTCACTACAACCTATAAAGTTTTTTATTATTCTGATGACTAATGAAAAACTAGATTACATATGAGCATTTGGCCTTAATTATGCACTTCTGTAATTCAATGTATCGGACATAAAAAAAATTTTAATAATTCAAAAATCTTTGTGCTTCTGATTCTCAGGGGCTTCCAATAAACCAAATTTTAATGAACAGAGAATTTTGAATTCTTTTGTTGGGTACCTAATACTACTGGGCCTGCAGCCCCAAGGACACCCCAGTCAGGGTTATCTGTCTGGTTATAGACAGGAAAAAGTGCCCACTCAAAGGAATAATCATTCAATCACATGTTGGCCTTGAGTCTTACTAAGAAAAATTTTTCACCCACCTTAATAAGCCTTATGTTAGTGGGGAGTGAGGTTCCACATGAGATCCTGGGAAAGTGGATCTCAGTCTCTTCCTCTCCTAGTCCTATGTGCTTTCATCAGACTGGCTACCTAAGTGCACAGCGGACTTTTCCTCCTTAGACTCCCTTACTACACAGGTTCCTACCAGCAGTTCCCAGTCCAGTCCTTTGTTAAAAACCCAACATATAGCTTGGTTAAAAATAAAACTAGATTACTTTACAAAACAGCTACTTGCAGTGTTCAATTCCAAATACCTGGCAGCTGGACTACAGTGGAATCTCCACTCCCACATGGGTGGGGCCTACATCACACAAAATCAAACAAAAGCATGGAAAACTTGAAACAGAAAATAATCCTAACCCAGTGTTTGGTAGGAGATCCTCTCAGTTATTCCACTATGCCACAAACTGATGCAGATTCATCTCATAAATCACGACACACTGCGCTCCCCTACATAAGCTAGCTTTATAAGTTAAAAGTATCTGTACTGGTATTGGTATATATGCCTTGTATTTACTTGGTATCCGATCGATACCAAAATTTGCAGTATCACACACCACTAATGCAAGCCTGCTTTAGAGGTGCTAGGTACATTTTGTTACCTCTGGACAGAGAGAAGCTAGCTGCTTGCATCATGCTAGGCCAGCCACCTGCAGATTGCTCATCACATAGCACGACAGACATAAAAGTGGTATCTCTTGGTTAATCAGCAAGAAAGTGAAAATGTGAAAATATTCCTTTAACATCAGGATAAAAGCCTTCTTATGTAGCTAATTTAAAGCAGTCACCCTTTGTTAATAGAATAACGCAGGCCTTCCGATAGCCATGAATGAAGTCAGAGAAAAAAGAGCAATCTGTCTGTCTCTGAACCTTGGGAAGGGCTGGGTTTTGTCTTGAATGAGCCAGATGGAGTCCACAAACATTATACATTGTCAAGGGCAAACATTTTATTTGCAACATTTTATCGGTTTATATTACGTCTGACTCCTTCCTTTTTAAGCTTTGGGACTAAATATCCTTGGATCCTTCACCTTTTAAATCCCAATCCCCCAACCTTGTTGTGCATATTTTAAATTCATATTGTTATGAAATACGTGACCTACTTTTTATTTCAGAAAGATAGAACACACGCAGTGCCTGCAGCTGGACAATCAAGGACACGTGCAGGTTTCATGTAATGGAAAACACATCAGCAAGCACACAAATAGATCACCAGTTTACAAACATTAAATCGGTGTGTTGATGGCTGGAGACTTCAGTTTTAAGAAGGAAAAGAGGCCTGCAGCAAATTAAGGACTTTGAGTGTCACGAATGGCACACGTTACAACACAAAAAGGACGAACCACTGTTGCGTTATCGCAGCGCACGCTGTTGTTGTGTTTGCCACCATTACTGTGAAGTGGTGGCAAAAAGAAAAATGTCAGCAAAAATTATTTAAGCACATTAAAACAATAATTTTGATGTACATATTTCTTTGCAGGTGGGCGTAATTAAAAACAAAAGGCAGGCAGCTATATGAGACCGATAATGATATAAACTGTGTTACTTTGAAAACTGCAGTTAAGGCAGAAGAACATACTTCTGCAGTAATCGGATCTGAGCGCCCCGGGGTACAGAATCAATCAAATTCTACATTATCTAGAATCTTAAAGGTTTATAAAAGGCGCGAGAAAAAGATCATTAGCTCTGTTTGCCTTTGCAGCCATTTCAGTTTAGTTCCAAGGAGGTTCTTGTGGCTGTTATGTAGTCACCCGGAGCTCAGTCAGCACCCTTATCAGACAAGAGTCACACAGAAATATTTGGTCCCAGTGAACAATCTTGTATAAGTGCAAGGTTGAATAAACCTACATAAGATTATTTTATATATATATATATATATATATATATATATATATATATATATATATATATATATATAGAAAAATTTTATCATGATTTTTATATATAAAATTATTTTTGACAGATCATATGCATACATTCATTGACTTCCTATATCTAATCCTATATCTAATTGATAAGATTACATTTTAGTATCTCACAAGCGGGTTGATAACATTGTGTGTTGCCTATTTAAAGTCTGAGTAGCATTAAAAATATATCTTTATGCCTCTAATCCTCTAATCAGTTTTATGCTCTGTGAGAAATGTAATGGGAACACTTTTGACCCCAACTTTAATATAAAACAGGTGCCGAGCAGGAGCGCGCAGAAGAAAATCCTTCACATTGAGCAATTTATGCATTCAGGTTGTATGTCTACGTGTCTCTGCAGTGCTTAAGTGGTCTAATGGGAGCCAGGTGCTTATCCTAAAGTTGAGAGGGAAAAAAAAGCATAGGCTTGATTTTATGTTGCCTATTTACTCTGTGTATATATATATATATGCATCACAATAGATGATTGCAGGGTACTGTGTGCAAGGTGCCATTATTCCACACCACACAAGAGAAGTTAATTGAGGAAATATTGACTGACTGGAATTATTAACTTGCCAAAAACAAATTAGCTAGCTACACACTTATAATCAATATTTTTATATTAACAGTTAATCACATTACACTTGGTAAGCGAAAGCTAAAGCTCATGGTGATAAACACACAGAGAATTATGGCTCAGCTCTGCAGTTCTCTTCACAGAGCATTTAGATTGCATCTTTTATGCTTATGTTTAATGATTCAGCTGAACATTATGCACTTTTAATACCATCCCTCAGATGCACTGCTCTCATCCATAGACTGTATATGAAAGATTGACATAGCTTCCGTGTATGAAAAGTGAAGCCAAGTGTGGAAGTGCCTTGGATTGTAATGGCCAGCAGCAGGTGACTACTCTCTGTACAGGAAGTCTGATATAGTAGACTATGAGCCTTAAAATATGACCTCAGTTAATGATTTCCATGATAAGGTTTACGGTGTCAGTCATTCATTAACAGACTTATTTAAAGTTACAGTGTGTAGAGATTTCATTGCTAGATGTTAGTAGATTGAAGATTGCAGTCAACTGAGCTCTTTTTTTTTCTTTACCCCTCCCAATTCAAGCACATATTCCTAGTTATGGTGGCTGCTTTAGGACAAACATGTTTTAGCCAAGGGAGACCCCATAACAGGGGAATGTTTCTACAACTGTTTGTGTAAGAAAAAAAAATCAGGGACCACCGTTGCCTTCACCTTCCACATCTTTTCTAGCTCTTCTCTCAGCCCTTGATATTAATCTAATAATATCTAATGGTACCAAAATCTTCCTGATACTGCCATTATTATTTTATTTATTTATTTATTTTTACTGTTCACTGTTAGTGAAATACTTTTTTGCAAGAACTAGTGACATAAACTACATGTTATCAAGTAGCTCCTAATTTCTTTTGTAGTGGTTTGAAAACATCATAGGTGGGTGCTGTAAATCTTGTAAATCCTTAACTGACCAATCAGCATGCAATGTATGGGCAAAATTGGCTTTCCTGTAACAGTAACAAAAGTGCATTAGTGTTGTTTTGGTCAAAAATATATTTGCCAAAACCTTTGTCTGCAAGTGAGTGTAAATATTCTAATTCCATTCAGTCTTATTCCTCGAGGACAGCCTCATGAGCGCTCTTCATAGATGGGCTCCGAGTTTCCAGTCAAAGCAAGAAGTCTTTTCAAAGACAAAATTTCAGAATATCCATTGTACAAGATCTGTACAAGATGGCATACAAGCAACATGTTCGCAGCATTTATAGTACTGTGCAAAAGTCATGAGCTCCCATTCATTTCTTTATATTCTGCTAGGAAAATAGGAAATGGGTGCAGTGATTTATTGAAACGTGTAAACACATGTGGAAAATGCAGTGTATAAGGCAAAAACAGAGATTGTACAAGTCTGATGAGTTTGAAATTCAACATTTGTTGTGACCACTTTCATTCTGCAGCACAGCCTGAACTCTCATTGGCACGCTTTCTTGTAATTTCTTCAAGTAGTCTTCAGGAATCATTCTCCAGGTTTCTTGAGGAGCATTCAAAGCTCTTTCTTTGGATGTTGGCTGCCTTTTGTTCTGTTCTCTATCGAGATGATCCCATACAGCTTCAATAATGTTGAGGTCCAGGCTTTGGGAAAGCCAATCTGTCACTCCTAGTGTTTCATTGTGTGTTTTCTATCCAGGTATCCACAGTTGAGGCCAGGCTATTGAGGTAATAACTACAGTACATAATGACAGGTCCGGAATTATATAAATCTATCACTTATAAAAGACTTTTCTGTGCCTGGTCATCTGAGCAATCAATAATAGATGAGACGGTGACACATGCAGAAAAGACTCCATTATTTATTCAGCTAAATGTTCAGGATGGGAGTTCGTGGTCATCATGGAGGAATTACATCTACATATCCTGCAGCTCTGTGAGAAAAAGACAAAGAATCTCACTGCTGCGGTAAACCTACATTAAGATTGTTTTGTCTTGTATAAAGAACTGAGGTCAAAGTCATCCTGTGAACATGATGCAGATGCTTACAACAGATTGTGTGGCATGCCGAGTGTGCACTTAAGACAATCCGAGTCACAGCAAGCTGGGAAGAAAGGCTTCTTACTAAAATAAAGCAAACATCATCCCCCACGAGCATCTCCACTGAATATGAGCTTCAAAATGTGCCAGAGAAAATGCAGACTGGTGTTCTGATAGCTACTGCGGCTCCTATGTTAAAGGTACAAGGTGGCTATTGTGTAATGTTGGCATTGTGTCTATAGCTTAAATATGGACCCCTGTTCATGATTCACTGGGCAGTATCATGTTCCTGTGAAAGTAAAGAGCTTACTCAAGTGCAAAGTGACTGAGAGGGATTTCCTTCACTAGTTAATGAGTGCAAAATCAACTTTCTTAACTGCTTACATTTTTAACTCAACACTACTGCCACCTACACTTTCTGTTTTCCCACCTCTGCATGCTGCCAGTACATAAGTTCCACTTTAACCTTGAACTACCTGGGAATCTTTCCCATCGCGCTTCGTCTATTTTCTCTCTCAGTACAAACAATTCCTCCTGATCAAGCAGCTCACCGAGTGGTGACCCACAAACGCTCTCCTGGGATGTCAAACATGGTCACCCGCTGGTGATTCAAACTGGTTGACACAGGGAGCATTTAGAGAGATGAGTCTGCTGCCTGCATGTGCACCCCATTATTTTCTCTCAGTGTCATCCACCGGTGCTGCCTCCTCCTGTTTCGCATCTTACAACTGTCTTTGAAACACAAGCCTTTCAGGGGAAACAGCCTGTTTTGTTCAGGTTTAGTGTGACATTTTTATGAGCCTGCCACTCTCAGGGGAGTAGCAGCCTCAGCTCAGTGTATTGTTCCAAAAACTTTCTAATAGACGTGGGTTTTCATATAGCAGAGGAGGACTAAAGACTCACTCTGTCTCTTTCTCTCAATATAACCCATAAACTCCCCTCTTTTCTCTCCATGTCACTCTCCTCTATGACCATCTCTGTTGGGTCTGATTTCTCTGCATTTCCCTGCAAACTGCATCGCTGTGGTATGTGTGCTACAAATCACGTACCACACACTCGCACACGCTGCCCGGCTGGGGCTCTGCCTCAATCTGACACTAGTCGCCATCTGTAAATGGTTTCAAGTCAACCCAATGATTTACATCAAAGACATGAAAAACTGCTCTTCTTTAAAAGAAATCATTTAATTGATTTATTTGATGATAATCTACAAAACCTCAGACATGAAAAGCAGCACATTTTTTTTGTCAGTACAAGGACAGCTAATTAAACAGATAATGGGTTTCATCAGTAATACTTTCTTCTTCCAGCTGGGCCTTTTCATTTTTTTTTCTCATTTTTATTTAACATAGGCAAGGACTGGATAAGAGCGACTATTGTCTCTCAGATGAAAACTGGTTTTCTTTTTCTAAACAGCTCAATTATCAGTTTGCACTTGCGTGATCTATTTTAATGAGATATCCGGCCTTACAATACTTAATGCTGCAATCTGCTTGTGAGCTAGCCCAGTCTGGCAAACAAATATGCCGCTGCACTGCAAACAAACGCATATGCCGCAGCAACACGTGAGTGGATATCGACAATTTCAGGCTGTCACCATGGTTCCCCTCTTAAAAATAGTATTAATGCCCTGATTTAGAGAAGTGTTGATGCCTGACACAGAGTTCATTTGCTGGATTTGTTTTACAGTTAAAGGTACAGAATAAGACGTATGCAGCTGAGCTGACTGATGAAACTGTTCCTCACCACAAATGTGCATCATTTAACTTTCACCAGTATGCTCTCAAGGCACTCCCTGCTGGCAGTTGGCAGAGGCCATTTCAAGACAATGAAGACGAAGAAACACTGGGGACATCAGAAGTGATTTTTTTTCCATGTTACATTAAATCTTTGTCAACAAAATGCACTAAGAGTTTCTATCTCCAGAGAGCAGAGACTAGGGTATCACTTATTCCACTAAAGCCATTACTATACTGCAGGGCTTGCTCCTCACTATATTATTTAATTGCTCAGTACTGATAGCCAGTAATTACCCATTGTGTGACTTCTTGTCATCAGTTTTCTGTGACAGTGAAAACATATTGTTCAGTCACTCCTGCGGCAAAAAGTGTGTGAATCCAGGCTACATCTGGAGCACATAGTGTAATCGTTTTACTGCTCCCCAATCACATCCCATGATAATTAAGAGGAGGGAAATGAATTCTCTACAGCTCATTGTTTTGATCTGTATTAATCAACGAGTAAACTCTCTAAATAAATTATGCTTTCTGAATTTCTTGGCACGTATTACCTCTGGCGCCCCACTGTGCCATTTGTCAACTGAGCCAAATATGCTCAAAGACCAAAGTCACAAGAAAATAAAACTTTTTTTTGGTCTAGTTTTAAACCTTTCAGGGTCATCTCTGTATAGATGTATTGTTTTAACTGCAGACTGCTTGCTGTGAAGTCAGTAGAAAATTGGCAAATGGCCATACTCAGTCAACAACACCGTCCTGCCAGAAACAATGGCATTATGTCATATTGTTTTGCTTTGTCATTATGACACAAACAATCCTAAATAGCATCGTTCCCAAGAAGAATTATAAATAAGAAACAGCTGAACCTTCAACAGCAAACAAGGTCAATTTTCACTCGGGTCACGTCTTTAAGTCCAACATCCAGTTATCTTCAAAACAGCCATCTGGAAAACAACATAATGGGTTGCTCAGGTTACCAGATATGTTTGTATGTGTCATCCAGAACACTGAGGTCTGGGAATTTGGGGATTTTAGCAACAACCTAGTTCCAGTATTCTTATTAAAATTTCCTGCCATAAGGAGAGAAGTTTGAAACTGCATTTAAATCTTTATGATTGGAAATAGAGCAGCCCTGCTTTATTGTATAGGTTTATAATTACAAACCATTTTCTAGGAATAAATAATGCATCAGGTAAGTATATTTGCAGTGAGTGGGAGTTAGGCATAAATTGCAGACAAAGTTTTGACACCAGAACTTTAGCTGATTTTTTTTTAGAAAAAATCTATTCACACTAGTACACCAAAATATATTTTAAACAAATCTTGATCTGCACGTCTGTGACCCACAGTTGGGATTTGTCTAAAATGACTCATATGGCTATTGAAATAATTATTTAGGGGTTGTGTAACTTCTGTAATGTGACTCTGCATTCCTAGAAATTTATTATTACTCATTCGTGTAGTTCAGTTCATAGCAGCTTTGCTCTTTAAAAAAATGTGTTTGCAGATGAGTGTGATTAAAAATAAAGTTCACTTCAATACGTTGTTGAATTATAATGATAACAATTGGATATTGATAGTCACCTGGATATAACAGAGCTTTTTTTGTTCTGATGCATGTGTCTGGTCTGAAATAAATTTAATGTTCATATATTTCCTGAGATGTTCAGTAAACGGTCTGCATTTATTTCTGTTTCTTATTACTGATATAAAACCTTCTCTTGTTCCCTTTTAAATGTTAGGTGCGATGATAAGCTTTGTGTGAAAGTGTGGGCCGTGCATGTTTCACGGACTCTGCTTCAGGTAACATGACTAAGAATATCCTCTAGTGGTGAAGAGAGGATGTGGAAGGGCTACTGTGGACGTTCAGAGTCAGCGTTGTGTGTTCAGAGTCTGCATGCACACACAGCAAAGTGGCTGCAGGCTCTGAAGGGACATCACCGAGGTTAGACATCCATTACCATAATGATTATAAAAGAAAACTAAGAGGTATACATCAGTTCAGTTTTTTTCATACATCACCCACAAGCCTGAAAAAACAGCTTAGATGCAAAGCATATGAACCTGAAATATGGCTACAACCAGCAGTAAGGTGGCCGAGCAGTTCACTGACAGGAGAAGCGTGCTTTTTTCTTAATGAAAAACCCCAGCTTGAGTGATTGAGACAATTTTGTGCTAACAACCTCAGTCAAGAGTGATAAATCCTTACACAAAGTTTGATGACAATACGAGAAGCAATTGCTGAGATCGATCTTCGTGCCTTCAAATTCCTTTTTTTGTATTTGTTTGTTTGTTTAAATCCTAATGAACAACATAGACAATGCTTCCTTTTTTTAATCTTCTTTTGCCCTAGACCATGCATTTAGAAAGGAAAGGAGGAGTTCCATTCCACAACATTTCATTTTACAATTGCAGCTGGAAGCCGATATTCCTTTTTTATTTCAAGTCCAAGCCTCATAGTGAAATACTGTTTCTCACTGGGTATTTCACATTTATACAATCCCCCTGAATCAACAACAGTGCACAGTATTAAGTACTAAGTATTGATTTGTTTTAATAGTCCATCACTGAAATATTTTATTAACGGCAGGACATCTGCTGATGTGTTAACCTTTGGTACCTAATCCCAAAACCTTTTATCATGTGATTCTTTGATTTGAGTGGCAGAAGAAGAAAATGTTGTAAGAAAAGGTGAGAAAGGTGTTCCTATGTTTGCCCACTTATTTTAGACACCTTTCCTCCCCAATTTCTCTCAGCGTTGATTCGAGCGTTCTTTAACTTCTGTGTTTTTTGCACAGCAGAGACGGCTACAAAAGGCTTCACGAAAAATCAGTAATGCTGCTTTCCACCTTTTGAAACATCTGTGAGATTCCCTGAGCTAGTCTTGCCATGCTGCTGTGACTCTTAACACATGTAAGCCAAAAAGAAGCAGAAAATAACTTCATGAAATCCAGAAAAGTGCCAGTCAACTGTGATTATAGGAAGAAATGTTAATCCTCACGAATCTCAGACAAAGTGGTGTTTTAAGGGCAAGACTGTGTTCCACCACCTCAGCACACTCACACAGGGCTCTTCCTCCTCGTGTTTTCCAGATTGACCAATAGGGGGAGCTACAACATCTGTTTATTTACCAGCAAGTCTTTTACTACATTAGAACTAAAATAAGTTCTCTAACAATTAGACTGCACTGCTTGTGGTCCCACAGTGTTGTGTATTTTCTCGATCTCCAGCTTTTTCAGAACAAACAATCATCAAATTGCCCTAGTTCTGAACTTATAAAAATCCAAATAGGCAAGGGGACCCAAAAACAGGACTCTGACTCAGGTCTATCTGGAGGTGAGAAGAGTTTATTACAGTTTTGCAGTTGGATGCTAATTAAGCTGATGTTGACTGGAGATTGTGGCTGGCAGTGGCAGGCAGACTGAGGCTGGCTGAGAGCAGAGCTGGTTGAGTGGTGCAGAGCTGGACCGGAAAGTATATGAACACGGTCCAGGAACACAACACAAAG
This sequence comes from Pterophyllum scalare, assembly GCA_024447675.2. Taxonomy (NCBI): domain Eukaryota; kingdom Metazoa; phylum Chordata; class Actinopteri; order Cichliformes; family Cichlidae; genus Pterophyllum; species Pterophyllum scalare. Next base: position 20,876 of record JAMQGT020000969.1, read on the forward strand.
GAGAACAAAATAACAAGAGAGGTCTACAAAACTCCGCAAAGACGTGAGCAGAGTTGGCCATGGCACAACAAACTGATGAGGAGCAGATGAGAAGACCGAGTGGATGTGCCGCAGAGCTTGATTGGTGGATAGGCATCAGGTGTGCGGGCTAATTGCGGCTCAGTGGATGATTAGAGTGCCAATGCCATATGCACAAAAACAACAGAAAAAACAGGGGCCAGAAGAAACACGCAGGAAGATGAATGAAAAACAAGAACTAGAGGGAATAATGGAGAGATAAAGCTGACATTCAAAGAAGTAAAATTAACTATTTTTGCGCTACTTTGTTCCAGGTTCTTTTAGAAGGAAAGATATTTCAGACTGTGAGGACACTTGGTATTTTGTCTCTGCAGTTTACACTCCTTCTCCTGGGAAACAGGACAGGAGGACACAGAAATTTATAGCCAGTACTCAAAGGGTGGAGGTTTCACTGCACTGTCACTGATGAAAGTTTTGATGATCCTCTTTGGGAAGTGTTACTTTTACTGGGAGAATTTATCATGCAGGAGTGGTACGTTTATTTCCCATTGGAATGCAGCTTGTGGATGTCAAAGAGTTCATCAAAAAGAGAAGGGCAGAGAAAGGTAGATAATTTACGGGTGTCATTAGTCTAGGCTAGGAAGAAGAAAACTGCAGGAGGTGGTAGGTGAACAGCTTTAACTTTGAAAGGATGAGGAGCTATGTTACATTTAGTCTATTGTGTTCAGAGTGCGAGAACAATTTGGATGAATAGAGGCTTGATTCTCATATTAAACTGGGTATGACTATCTCATCTGTCAGGATTTAGCCTTTAAACCTTAAAAACACTCAAATACAGCCACAATTTAGAGCATCTGCTGGGAGAGCTGTACAAAGCGCTTCTCACACCAGTATAAATGTTAATTCAATGAAAAAGAAGCCAAATAAGTCTTTCAACAACAAAATAATGACAATGGAAACATTTTTTAGTGGAATTTATCAGCTGAACTCTCTTATCTGTTCACATTTTGCATCTGAATACACTGTAGCATTATTTTTTTTTCTTTCTTGCACTATGTATACGTGTGTACATACATGCAAGGGAATCATCTTCAAGTGCTACTCTTCCTTGTCAAATGTGATGCAAAGCCATTATCTAGACTAAATATTTATTTCAAATATTATTTTTTTTTTAAAGTGTTAGATTTCAGGTCTGTTAAACAAGCAAATTATATATGACCTATTTAAAAAAAACTCAACCACAGCCTGTATAATGGAGGACAACGGTATATGCAATCTTCTCCATGTGCAGAGTGTGATCAGATTGTTTCACTGTTGCCACACTGACTCATAGACCGGGGCCTCAAGGTTGCAATTCCAATATGAAATCAACTCGCTACACCCGCTCGCTGTGATAGACAGCAGCCATCTGTAAACACCGTCCCCGAGCAGATCTGTGGGTGTGCCAGTCTAGGCCACAGGGGTCAGCTCTGGGTAAATTCAATGACAAGAAGACAACTATCCATTAGGACTCCTCCACCTTCTCCATCAAAAAGCAATACCTTTTCACAAGATGAGAACATAAGAGGTGCCATAATTGAATCCTCTGGCTCCAGTCCACTCTGCCACCAGATAAACTACATGTAATGCATGACTGTGTCTCTGTAAACCACCCGATAACACACAGTGCTGCTTTTCCCTTTTTTCTTTAAAACTCTTTAGCAAGGATGGCTCAGTAAGGTACTTTATTTTGTATTGCACACATGTCCAGGATGTTGGACATGTTATTATTACTAATGTTAATGTTGTATTAAGACTCATTAATATCCATACTGCACATGAAAATACTGTATTGTTAACCCTTGCATGGTGTTTGGGTTATAAAAGTGTGGAGGTGCTGTATCCCTTCACTCTGCTGCCGTTGGCCTATATTTTCTCCAGTTCTATTCCAGCTGAAAATCAGGGGTGGGACACAACAAATAAACAGCTTTGCCTGTGTGGCTCGTTATTGATCAAGATCTGTTCAGAGAACCTCTGTGATTTTAGAAGAGAGGCAGTTGATGAAGCATTTTCAGAACATTTATTGGATAGGAGAGTGCAGACACAGGGCAGAATGACACAGGAAATGGTCTGGTGCAGACTCAAGGAAAGGAGTTCAGGCAAAGAGGAAGTAAAACCACACATTCGCAGTTTGACAAAAAATTCTGCCAACTCGCCACCTTGCAGCTGCAAGCAGGTAGCCGGTCTCCGTCTCTTCCTGGAAAATAAGCCATATCCTCTTCATAGCAGCTAAATAAAAACATACGTTAGTACAACCTTTCACTTCCCTACCGTCTACTGTCAACAAGGTACATAAATGGGGAAGTCAGACAGGGGTGGGAGCGTGACATTAAGACTGTAGTCAGATGTTGTCTTCACACTACGACATATTATTAATTCAGGGAAGTACATTCAATACAAAACAACTTCTGAGAGGTCATACAAAGGTTTCCTCTCTGTTCAGCATTTCATATAAGCATGATTATTATAACTTGCACAGCATCTATTTTTCTAACAAAAATAGGCTATTTGTTCAGCCATACAGTTCAAAGAAGTAAATATTAGTAGTGATAAGAAACCTTGCTTCATTTATATATATATGTTGACATAAACATATTTTGGTTATGATTATTACATTATGTCTCAAAAATAAGAAGCACTTCAGTTCATAAATATGGCCAAACAGAGGTAAATTACAAACTTTAACCATATATGTGGTCTGGATTGTTTAGAATTAAGATAAAGTAATAATCTGTTAAGCATTTTTATATAATTTTTTATGGCTGTATTGATTTAGTAACACAATAATGTGGCCGATTCACCAGTCCCGTAACACTGGCTGAGGAAGAAGAATATGAACAACATGCAAGCGTTAATGAAGGCACGTCGATCATTAGTTAAAACTTAACAAATGCTGCGTGTAAATCAAAGGTAGGAATCGTTTTGAGCGGAACAGATCGTCCGCATGCCGGTTTTAGACGGTCGAAGGAACTTCAGTCCGACCTTATTTCGCAATCGTGTGGGAACCACCGGAGTCACGCCGTTTGCGCTTGAAAATAACTTGCGCATCTACATCACTATGTGCGGTTCAACTCATGTTGCCTTTAGGTGCACCTCGTAAACTCAGCAATCTATACTTAAACAGACAGAAGGGTGTTCATAGAGCTTTTAGGGAAAGTTTTGTTTGTTGACATATACACATTTGTTATCAGTCTTTTGTTTTCTTTGACGCAGTGTTTTATATAATTTAGTTCTACAATCCTATGATGAAATACATTTTTTTTAAAAACCATATAAGAAAATATATAATTTTCATCAACAACTTCCACAATATTTTTGCTTAACACATCACTGAGACCCTTTATGATTGTTTTCATGTTTTATAAAAACGAAAGTGATATCCAACATAAGCAATACTATACAGGCATGTAAACAAATTTCTAAGATTATTATAACCAGGTTGTTACCCGCATATGGCGCCATGTTCATGCTCAAAGTTTCTTTGTGAAAGACAAGTTTCAATTGGTTACTGCAACATTTGGCTAATATTAGATAATTATTATAGAAGTCAAATACATTATGATACCTAGATCAATCATCAATCATATTTAGGTACATGGTTATAACTGCATAAAAAAAATCCAGTCAAGCTGCTATCAAAAGCTAACCCAATATTCTTGTTTACTCTATCCTCAAGTACATTGCTAATCATTCTCAAGTGATGTGGTTGTAGAAATTTGAAATTGTTGCATCCTAGAAATACAAATATAACCATATCACTGCTGCATCAGCCATATCACTGCTGCATCAGCAGATATTTAAGAATACATAAAAATGGAAATCAAGTTGTTTTCTGCAAACACCACCAAATTCTTATTAAACATGTCCTCCACTACACATGTGATCAGTTTGAAGTTATACGGCTATAGGAATTTGTAATTCAAATTACAAGAATTGCCCATTCACTGCTACATCAGCAGTTATTCAAAAGTATAATAAATGGAAATCAAGTTGTTTTCCGCAAACACCGCCATATTCTTATTAAACATGTTCTCCTGTGCCGCTGCGATCATTTTCATTAGGATTCTTGTACTGAATTATATAACACACTGTATCAAAGGGAACAAGATAGTGGTGACAGATGTCACCTCAGAAAAATTTCCCTAAAAGTTTTATAAACAACCTTCTGTTTGTTGACGTACAGATTGCTGCGTTTACGAGGTGCACATAAAGGCACCATGAGCTGCCTCCATGTACTGAACCGTACATGGTGATGTAGATGCGCAAATTATTCTTAAGAGTAGCTAGCGCGACCGTTTCTCTGAAGCGCAGATGGCAGGGACAGTCTCATCGACTTTAACTTGTTTTTCTTTTCTTTTTTTAAAGTCAGTTAACGGGATTGTGGCAGAATTGTGAGGTTTAGAAAGGTCACGCTTTACAAATAAAAGGTTATAACTGTCCGCTCCGAGAAATATTAAAACTCGCTCCAAAGAAAAAAGAAAAAAAAAACAGCCATGTGGCTAACATAACTAGCCTCACCGCTAACGTTAGTTTATTTGCCTTTATCTTACCTTTTTTTTTTATCATGACAACAGGACTTTTAATGCCCCCATGCACTCGCCATGTTAAACTATTTTACAAACTGTTTACACAGACTCAAGGGCAAAGATACCTTTCAAGTGTCCACCCGTCTGCCGAGCGCATCAGGAAGTTTATTACAGAAAACACGGAGATCACAGGAGAGCAGAGCCTGACTCCAGAGATCAGCCTGAGATTATTCACCCCCAGCTGCAGATTCTGGCGAGAAAGACCGGAACTGTGGCCCTTTGATGACCCCTACTGGGCCATATACTGGCCAGGGGGGCAGTCGCTATCAAGGTAAAGTGACAGTTTGACAATTTCTGCTGTTAAACTGTTTGGTTTGTTTTCTTAACGACTCCCTCTGGAAGGTATGTCCTAGATAACCCTGAGGTCTGCCGGGGTCAAACGGTCCTGGATCTGGGGAGCGGCTGTGGAGCCTCGGCCATCGCTGCAAAACTGTGTGGTGCTGCTCACATAGTGGCTAATGACATTGATACTGGTACCTGTCTGTTGTTACTTATTTATATATTCTGCTATTGTTGCTGAATTTTGAGTTTGTAGCAGTGGGTCCCAAAACTGTTCAAGCAGCCTTTTAAAGCAGTCAAATAACAGGAACTATAAGAATATTAATTTATTGCTAAAATTGTAGCCCACAAAATCCACACGCACTGCCTTTTACGCTCCACAAGGCCGTACAGCCTTTACCTCTAGACACCAGCATTTATGATCTTAAAACTCCTGGTTATTATTCATTATCAGGTAAACACAGTCACAGTCATCTTTTTTGTTATGAATATTGCATTTACCAACCTCATTATCTGTTTTTATAGTAATGCAGCATCATTCAGTAAAAAAAAAAACTTTCCCAATGTCACTTTTTAAATTACTTTAGGTCACTTTAAATACTGATATCTAATTATAGATTTTTGCTTTTTTTAGAGTCTGAATAAAATCACTACTGTTCACTGTGTGTTGTTTATTGACACTCCAGTATTAATACTAATGTTTGGCTAATAGCTGAGGCCAACACTAAGGACAAAATTAACAATCTATCTTTTTTGTTAATACTAAATTGAAGCTGTTGTAGTTTCTGCTCAGGTGTTGCGGTAGAAGCCCTAAATCTGCCTGTTTGCATCACAGTTGCAGCCGTTGCGACCCAAATGAACTTTGAGCTGAACGGCCTGGAGCCGCCCGCTTGTCTGACCGAAAACATGATTGGTTCAGAGCCCGAGGCCTTCAACCTAATCCTCCTGGGTGACATGTTCTACGATGAAGCCCTCGCCACTGACCTTCACAACTGGTTGGACAGCTGTATCAGAGCACATGGCTCCAAAGTCCTTATCGGAGATCCAGGCCGAGCCCAGTTTGAGAGTCACCTCGTCCGACGACTGCTGCATCAGCTGGCCCAGTTTGAGCTGCCCGAGTCTGTCAGAGAGGAGAATTATGGTCTAACCTGCAGCAGTGTTTGGTGCTACCGTCCTGAACTGTAACAAATAAAGAGGAGAACTCGTGCTCCATTGATCTGTGCCTAAATATTTTGTCACAACACTCACCTGGATGGGAATATGTAAATGTGTTGTGTGACTGCTTTGGAATTACTTTTCATTCTGGGTCATGTTTCCATCAAAAATAAATAGAAATAGAAAAGTGATCATTTAGTATGTGGATAGGACAGAAATACAAACCAAAAATTATTCTTTGGTTGCGGTGTTAATTTCATCTGGATTTTAAATGCATGTAGGTTACACACACACAGATTATTAGGGTTATTTGTCAGCCTGAAAATGTTCAGAGGAAAACTTTAAAGAAAAAAAATTGGTAAGTTTACAAGAAAAAGACAACAATAAAAAACTCTAAATGTATCTGAGATCAGTCACAAATTTATGATATGCTGTTTTCCTCTGAATAGGCCCACTTTATAACAACATACAGACATTGGTGATAAAATGGGGAACCAGGACTTAAATCAAGAAACTTCCTTATTCTGAAATCCACTTGCAAAACAATTTGATTAGAGCATCGAGTGCAGATGTAATACCAGTGAAATGGTGGTGACATGATGAGATTGATCCAACTTTGCCAGTGAAGGCCACAAGGTCCAAATAAAGACTTTTTAAATGTAAAATTATGATTTTATAACCTCAAAGAATACCTTGTAAATTTGTGATTTTTTTTTACTCTTGAGTTTTACTAATAAATTTACCTTTTTAATCTTTGACATTGTGGTTGCAGCTTACTCAAGAGCACTTCCCTGTTTTTGTCTACTTAAAAACTGCACTATATGGGCAAAAGTACTGGGCGCAGCCTCTTAATCTTTGAATTCAGGTGAAATTCGGGTGAAACCAAAGTGGCCCTACTGCTAACTACGTTCTCACGTCACTGGAGTACCTCGTGCTTTATGACAATTCTGACAGGCACAGTAAATAATAGATCCTCCTCCGATTAAAGCCCTTTGCTACAGCACCACTTTTAAAGAGAACACACTCAAGTAGAATTTATCCCCATAATAATTCATACTACCGAAACACAAGCTGGACTGCAGAGCCACGTTTCAGGCAGAGGTGGGAAGTAATGAAGTACAAATACTTAGTTACTGTACTTAAGTAGATTTTTCAGGTACCTGTGCTTTACTGGAGTATTTATTTTTCTGACTACTTATTACTTTTACTCTACTCACAGACATACCACAGTGCAAAAAGTGGGTATGCACTACAGGTGCTGGTCATAAAATTAGAATATCATGAAAAAGATGATTTATTTCAGTAATTCCATTCAAAAAGTGAAACTTGTATATTATATTCATTCATTACACACAGACCGATATATTTCAAATGTTTGTTTGGTTTAATTTTGATGATTATAACTGACGACTGATGAAAACCCCAAATTCAGTATCTCAGAAAATTAGAATATTCCTTAAGACCAATACAAAAATCTGAAAAGTATGAGCATGTACAGCACTCAATACTTAGTTGGGGCTTTCATTTATATCAAGAGGAGTCTAAACTTCTTTCCTGATGTGAAGCATGCGTGGATCTTAAACATACACATCCTTATTTAGACAAGACGGAGTAAGGGGAGCTGAGTCAACCTATTATGTTATTTTGAAGACCCTGGTTTCCTTTAGTTTGCTGTAGTGGTGCGTTTATTAAAGTATTCCAGTATAAGGTGGGTTTACAGACACAGAGTGTGGGTCTGAGTAGGTAAACCAACCCAGAGCCATCTACAAGAATGATATTTATACAGGAGACTACAAGGGAGAGTGGGGATGTGACCGAAATTGGAGGAAGGGTTGCTAATTACATACAAAGAACAAAGGTAAGACATCCAGGGACTATTTACATTAACGCCTTGTCTTTGTTAGCAACAACAATTCAACAGTTACTACAGTGCACACACAATGAATCGTTACTTTAATATCATGTGAATTTAGCCAAGCATAAGAATATCACACTGTAGTTCTGCAACAAAGTTGAGTCTTCATTTGGTGTCCATAATTCTAGGCATTTCAGTCCATTTTATTGTCCTTTCTCATTGTATGAACCCCTCAGCTCAGTTCCTGAACACTTTTTTCTGCAAGGAAGAAAACACTGGACAGTATCTTTCTAAAAGCAACAACTGCAATTTGCAAAATCAAATGTTAATTATCCCCTTCTAGATAAATGTGAAATTTCCCATTTGTGTTACTTTCTCTATTACATTCCACCCCTTGGAAAACAATACTCTCTTTAAAGAAATTTAGAAAAAATATGAGCTGTCGCTTAAGCCTTTTATGTTTCTGCGTGTTCGTTCATCGAACAGGAATGAGACAAAACAACGGAATAAGGAGTTCAATTATTACATTTAATTAAGCCATTTTCAAACAGTTTTACAGATTAATCTGCACGGCATACCCAGTATGGTACGGAGTATGACATGAAGTCCCGACGCTCTCTTCTACATCTCAGGGTTTCATATAGTCACAGCTTAATCAGTCTTTGTTACATCATATACAAAACAAAAATGTGGAAAACAGAGAATTTTAACAGCTTGGTGTTGAGATGACCTCGGAGTCTCCATTCTGTGATTGTGCAGTCTCTCAGTGGCTGACCGTCCCCCAGACAGAGAGTTAGAACACGAAGTTCCTGATAACACCAAACATTATGTACTTCTGTGCTCCTTCTTCCTGTGTAGTTCCACATAGTGGGCTATGTGGTCTGTATACGTTGGTCAGAAAAGTATGTCTCAGTGCTCTCTGTTTATCTCCTTCCATTTTAGTACTGGATGCAGTCGGAGACAGCTACCTCGGAGAGGGAGAACTTTTACTGTCCCAGTCACTGTCCTCATTCTCACTCCCAGAGCAGTTGTCTCCTGAGTCTTCATTCTTCTTTATCTTTTCTAATTTCTTGTTGTACGGTGGAGGCTTCTTCATCGGCGCCGTGTGTGAGAATGGTACTTTCTGCCATTTGCATTTCAGCTTCTTTTGTATTCATCCTTATTTTCTCCGGACTTCTTTTTTCCTTGTCTTTTTTAGCTTGTAATTCCTCAGATACCAACAAGGTTATATGTGGCACACTCTTCTCAAGATCAAACTCTTTATGCAGATATTTATCCCCTCTGTCCTCATAGCTGCTCCTTGTGGTCCCAAACTTCTGCAGCATGAAAGAAATTGAACCTGTTCTGGTTGAGGACTCAACCATTCTTCTGAGTTTGATTTCGCAGCATCTTTGAGGTACTTAAGCGTCCCTTCCCAAAAGTGCAACAGGTGTATGTTCTGATACTTTTGTGATGAGCAGTTTCACTAAAAGATTATTCCACTGAGCTACTTCAACCAGAGTCATTGCTTTGGGAGCTTTGGCATCATCATCTGATGCTTTTAATGACTCTATTTAATTACCTTACTGTAAATTAGACTAATTTCTAAAACTAAGACTACTTCAAGCTCTTTAAATTACTTCAATTTTTCAAGTTTATTCAAGACCCCAAAACGGTTTAAATCAAAATAAAAACCCAGTATGCACAGTCAAACTTCTTCTTCCACGTATCACTTCATTATTTCATCAACAAAAAGTTTATTTCTTCAGCAAAAAGAGTTTATTTCTTCCTTAAATCATCTCACATCCTCAAAGTATTTATGCTTGATCACTTTTTGTCTCTCAAGATGTTCTTTTCTTTGGGGCTCATAAAATTATTACCCTACAAAAATCCTTCCTGTAGAAACACACACACACACACACACACACACACACAAGAACAGGGACATTGCTACACACACACACACATACACATACACACACACACACACACACACACACACACGTACACAGATGTCACTCCGTTCACATCGAAGTAGGCCTGCATGCACACACCAAGACAGAATCTTCTCCACACACACATCCCAAAAAGAAAAATAGCAGATGAACTCACAAGCCCGTATACACACACACACACACACACACACACACACACACACCACACACTAGAACAAGGAAAGTCTGGTGGGGGCTCCTTTCTCACAGAAGGCCATTCCCACACATCTCGCTCTACGTGAAACATATAAACATACAGACTAGTCGACTCTGTGGCAATGCTTTTATCTTAATGCCGTTCCTCTCTATGTCTATTGACATTTCTTAATTTATGCTACCTTTAATAGGGTGTAATTCAAACAGAAGGCTGTATCATACACGGCTCGTCAATGAAAACCTTTTCTATAGAATTTTGTTTACACTTCCAGTTTTCTTTCCCATAAAAAACTGACCTAATAAAACATTCCTATTGTTTTATTTAGGGTTCACTGGCCTGCATAATGCAGCCTCCGAGAAGGGCTTTTGATCAAACCATGTGACTGTTTCCTTACTCTCTATTCATTTTATCTCCTTTGTTACTCTTTATTTCCTTTTCTCTTCTTTCAACCTTTATTAAATTTATTTAATTTAATGTCCAGTGCCCTGGCCAGAGTTTACACTTTTCACTCAATTTTTTTTTTTATTTTAACCTTAAAAGTCCAACTATTTCTTAAAGCAAAATTTTCATGGAAGGTGCTATTAACACATCTCACTGGCATTTCCTAATTACACTTGCATGACGTTAATCAGCTCACTTTGCCATTACTAATTAAACTTTTGCTTTATTTCTCTTTTCCCTTGGTATTTCATTTCTCTTTATTTTCCTATCTCTTACCTCTTGTACCTATTCCCCCCTTATTGGTGTATTTTTCAAACACTGCAATAATACTCCAAATTTATATGGAGAATCACTCACAACACACAGCAGGAATCTCACACAAAGGTTCTTTACGGTTTGATATAAGCAGCTCATGCATAGTCTCAAGCTGAAAGCACCAAGGACAGTTTAAGGAGAAATAACTCACCCTCCCGCCCGGTGTCTGGACACAGAGCTGGTGGCGTCGGCTGTTGCTGCAGATCACAGATCGTCTCGGTTTGTGAATAATAATGTGAGGCCAAATAATGTTGCTTCTGATCTGCTGTGAGTGTGTTGGAGAAACTCCAGTAGACAGAGCCTTTATAAGTAATATGGTTTATTACAAAAAGGAACAAAGTCTTACGTTCATCCGGTTGACGAACAGGAGAGGAAAAAACCAATCGTCCTCCTCCTCGAATAAAAGGATTACAAGAGTTTTATACCTTCGTGTCCACGCCCACATTTTAGTTTGCATCAAACATGATATATTGCGGATATTCGGCTTCAGCTAGTTTTCAGTATATGTGAGAGACTTGGTATGTAACCTTTCCATATCTGGCTGATGTCACGTAAGGGGGCCTCAGTGTCTAAACTTCTATACTGATGGAAGCATGCGTGGATCTTAAACATGCACATCCTTATTTAGACAAGACACGAAGTAAGGGGAGATTCTCCACCCAGAGAGAAACAGGGCCTCTCAGGTCAGGAAAAAGGAGGCCTCACATTTAATGTGTTTTAGGGCCCCTGATTCAACAGAGGCATATTATCTATATGTATACATATTTGCTTTTTTACATTTACAGACAAAAAATACATCTGTTTCATTTATTTCACTACATTAATCCGAAATTATTCTCTAGGGTGATATTTTTGTGTGTTCAATTTTCTGCAGAAGTTCTTGTTTCATGAATTAAAGCCCCCCTTCTTCACTTTTCTTTAAAGTCACAGCTTTGACAAAATTACTGAGCGATTTTGTTAATATAAATTTCAACGAAAGTTCATAAGAGTGGACGTGCTCTACTCACACACACACACACACACACACACACACACACACACACACACACACACACCAGTTTAGGAAGTCAACAGTCAGCCACCCATAGTGGATGCCACCATCCAAGAAGAGATTGATGTGGGATATTTGTAGGGCAGAAGGATAGCAGCAAGCGCGTGAGGGAAGGTTTCCAATATGGTAAGGAGATGACGCCACTAACAAAAAAAGGCTCCAGGCAGAGGTTAAGATCTTCATTGGGTGTGACCTTGTTGCACAGGAATATATTTGAGTACATCAGAGGCATATATCAAGTTTGAGAGAGAGACGCGGCTGAGGCGGTTTGGGCATGTGGTGAGGAGGGATAGTGGATACATTGGAGCTGCTGTGCAGGGGAAAAAAAACAAGAGACAGACCTCAGAGTAAGTTCACAGAATTGGTGAAGGAGAACAATACTAGCCACAGGCTCATATAGGTGAAGAAAGAATTTTAAAAAAGAAAGAAAGAAGAAAAGGAAAGAGAGAAACAAAGAGACAGAGAAAGATGCAGCGACAGGAAGAGCAGAGTAAGAACAATGTAAGACCCAGACAAAGAGCAGGCGCATCATTTTATAACCTTAAGATGGGAATGTGAGTGTGAATGGTTGGCTGTCTTCCTGTGTTAGCACTACGACAGGCTGGCGACCTGTACAGCTGGGATAGGCTCCAGCACCCCAGCGACCCTGAACAGGATAAGCAGAAGAGAATGGATGGATGGATGGATGGATGGATGGAAAATAGTAACTACCCACTTGGCTTTGACCCCTCTCCATTTGCATAAAGTGTCTCCTGAAACCTGATCGCTGACCAATCACCTTTGGGCTCTACTAACCAGCTTCTTTTTACACAAACTCAAGGACACAGTTCACCGGGGCACTTCATAGTTTACAGCAGTTTTAACAGCTGTCGAGATGTGGGATTTTTTCCAGCTAAAACTACTGCTCTAAAACACTCCTTAGGAAGTCTTTTTAAGACTTCTATTTAAAAAAAAGTCCTTTGGACAGTTTTTATCTAATTAGACAGAATTTATACCCACACTAATTACACATATTAAACAAACACAGGTGGGTCAACAAAACCAAATTTCAAGGGCACATAGTCCTAAAACAATTTCAATTATCTCATAAAGGTGATACAGTATCATGCTAACCAAAAGTTGTGCATTAGATAAAAGTGAAACCCTAAACATTAAATGAGAGTGGATATGACAAGCCTCAAAACTATCATTCTAATCTAAGCATACAATGTGCATTTTTATTCCAGTGTATGTGACCCTATAGTTGTAAATAAGCAGCACTGAAAATATTAAAGTGTATTAAAAAAAAGTGAAAGGTCACGACCTTTCACTCCCGCCCCGCCCCACCCTGCTTTCTATCACAAGAACTGTTTGTGAGTTAAGTGTATTCATTCTTTTTCCTTTTTAATCAAAAAAATGTTGACGCTGACATCCTGGTTTTAGCACGCTGAGCATAAGATTATGAACATGTACAGCTGAGAGGAAGATGTTAATAAAATACATCTGTCAACTGAAAATGAAGATAAATAGAGAATGATTATATGAGTGGTAAGGTGGTGCAATGCTTAGTGCTATCACTTTAGCAGCAAGAGGGTTCTTGGATGGAAGGATGGATGACAAAATGAACGTCCAGGTCCGGAAACAAGTCAAGTAATAAAATCCAAAGAATGAAGTGTGTGTGTTCCCTTGAATCACCTGTGTGTATGTGGTGATATTCAATTGCTGTCAAACCTGTAAACCTCCTGTCTCCTAGCATTTTATGAATATATTGCATGTTATGTTTAAAATATCCATTAATTTCATTTGATTCTCACAGTAACTGGCAGAACACCAACAAGTCAAACACCACCAAATAAATCCAATGGCTGCTCCTCACACACTGGCTGATATCCAAGTGTTCACACTTATTAATAAAATGACCAATGTCGTGGTCCCTGGCGGTCCTGGGGTTGCTCTGTTGCTCTCTCTGGTTTGTGTTTTGGGCTGGGCTAGTCTGGGTCTCCACCTACTGAACCAGCTGCTGCAGGAGGCTGACTCACACAGCTGTTCCTGATGTGGTCATCATGACTCCTATTTAAGCCGACAAGTGGCATCCAGTCTTCGCCGGATCGTTGACTGTGAAACAGTTAGTCTGGCTGTCTCACATTTCATGCCTGTAAGCCTTTCCGTGTTACCTGACTTTTTGCTAACCTGTTTTTGTCCTGTGCCCCAGATTACCACGAGTGGAGGGAAAGACAAGATAACCCTTAAGAGGAAAACTGACCCTGAGAGGTTCAGATCATTTATATTAATTAATTACAGAACAAACACACATACACAGCTTTCAGGTTTTTGCCGCTAGGGAGCCTGCCTCTTCAAGCACCGAGACAGAAAAATAAATTCTCTGCTCTCGCTCAAACAGGAAGTGGTCTCTCAGAGGCCGTTCCCCTCCGTGCAGGGTTTTTATTGAGAACTTTCAAAGTAAGAGTCATGTGGTGAATCATCCATGACTTCACACTAAATGTAGTTCAAAGCAGGTAATAAACATTGGAATGCATTCGCATGGTTTCACACAAAGATATTACTTTTACAACCAGTTCCTTCCTGGCTCCTTCCCAAGCTGGTATGGCAATAAAGAAACTCAGGAATGTGAACGAGGCTTTGATGTATGCTCTGTGAGAACTAAAACAATGAAGTAACAGCTTCAGTGCCCTTCTGAAGGAAGTGACACTAAATCTCCTTATTTAAGTAAGGAGGAACAACAGTATATAAAACAAGATGAAACATATACAAAAGATATGATAAAATACAGAAAACATGATAATATACCTAGCAGACCCGAGGAGTAGACTTGAAACCAAACAGGAAGCCCCGCAACCACCTATCCCAAGATGACCGCATTATCCCCTGTGCTGCTGGCCTTGTAAATAAACCTCCCTAAACTTTCCCCAGGAGTCTGCCTCTTCAGTTCACCCACCTTTGATCCTGGACAATGAAGACTTCACGTGTGTTTCAGCAGCTGGAGCTTATTCCAGCTGCCATAGGAGAGCAAGAAGTACATATTTTTTTATGTTTGCTATGCATACAGAAGAAAATTGTTTTTTGGTTGAAAATTATTTTTAAAAAAAAAATCAATTCAAAAGTTTTTAATACATGTGTAACATGTCAGATATGATCAAAATCATATCACTGTTAAAAATCTAGTAGGTTTAGATTTTATTTATTATTTCTGAGGTCAAGAACACCCTGCAAGGGTCAGCATGGCTAAGTGAGTTTTAAACAATATCTTGTATGGAAATATGGACATTGAATTGAACACTTAAACATGCAGAGGGGTGCATTCAATTTACCATGTTATTTATATTGTGTAGAAGAAAATAATTTATAACACAGGAACCCTTTAAAAAAAAAAAGGCAGTATTTGAAACACGTTCAGACCTCAACATGTCTGATTTTTTTTGTTGTTTAATATTGACTATACTGAGTGGAGTGGTATTATAAACCAATGCATTGGATATGTATTTTTTTTCCTACTTTTCTGAGGGCAGAAAAGTGATTAAAGCCAATTTAAACAAAATATCTGATACAAATTAGTCTAAAGGTTTATGTATGTTACATAAATGTAGATTTTTTTTCATATGTTTCTTGTTTAAGATGAACAATACGAGGCAAAGCTGAACCAGTAAAAATGTATTTCTACCAACTACAATACAAATAAACAGAAAACAGAATAATGTGAAGGCTGATGAGTGTTGGCAACAAAAACAAAACAGAACTATTCAGAAAGTTTAACAGATGGCGAAAACATCATCTCCTATTTTGATGGAACTTTTACAGGGAAGGGCAGTTTCTCAAACAGCAACATCTCATCAGTGAATGGAAGTTTACCAGGTGGTGTTACCGCAATGAATCTGAAAGTAAAAGGCTGTGACTCTCACAATGAAACTTTAGAATACTGTGTAATTACAGACAGAGATCTGCTAATGTGACTTTAAGAATTACAGACACCACAATTGCATTGTTTGTAGTCCTGGATTAAGAACTGGGGAGTCAAGGATCTGTCTTTTCATATATACAAATGTCCCCTCAATGGAGTTCTGACAAGCCCATGAATCATTACTGTCTGAACAGCAACATCGTTAGTTGTCTTTAGCATTCAAAAGCAGCCACATCTGGTACTGATGATAATCGACAGCTAAGGCCAATTCCAGAAAGCAGGTTTTAAAAACAAAAAACACAAGCTTTAATCCTGGGATGGGAAACTCCCAAATTCCACTGAAGAAGAAGATAAAAAAGCAACACAGTAAAAGCAGCAATGAAGAAAGAATTACCAAGGAAGGAAACTGCCCAGCTGCACAAGGTCAGTGCTGAGGGTATGAATGCAGTAGTCTATTCATTTAATATTCATCCTCAATTTGTTTTAATATTCCAGGTAATAAAGTGATGGAATACTATTGAATGATATATATTTTTTTATTTTCATTTCTTATGGTTACAGAGTACGGAAGCAGCTGAACATGAAATAAAATCACTGAAGTAAAGATCACTCAGCGACTATGTTTAAATTTGAAGTCTCTGCTTTAGGGTAAGCTGTGCTTTAGGTTTGCACAGTTTGTGCGAAGGCCAGATCTGCTCATGCTTCAATAAAATAAAATGACAGTGACCACTTCAGTGTCCTCCCATTTTTGGAGTTTGTTTCAGATTAGCAACCATTTTGCCAGGAGGCAGGCTGTTTTCCTCTAATGCTCTTTAAACACAATTGTTTTCAACTTATATCAATCTATGTATGAACTAATAAAAGGCATTTAAAAACAGATGTAAAAAAAATAGATAATATACTGTTTAAATTAAAAAAAAAAAGGTTAAATGCAAGAGTAGAAAAACAGAGTAAAAATATAAAGTGTAAATGTTACATGTGGAGGATTTCTTTGTATAAAATGTTTTGAAATAACCCTTTTAGACATGTACAGCTTTAGTTCTTTTGAACATCTGCAGTGCCTGTGGCGCACGTGTGTGTGTGCGCGCGCACTACACTTTAACAGATTTGTAAAGTCCACTAAGTCACAGTTCACATCTCAAAAGGGCAGTCAGTAACTATACCTGAAGCATGACTGCAGCATTTTTTTACAAGGATGTAAACAACCACAAACAACTGTTTCCAAAAACTGGCACAGCCTCCTAATGTATTGCTCATATATACACACGACTTAATGTACTGTTCATATCAACACTGTACAAACAGACAAAAGGTATAGATTTAGTAGCAATCTTTGTAGTAAATGTTTCAAATGAAAAGAAATTCCGAGGAGAAAAGAAAAATCTGTCACGTTATTTATCCTTTGATGAGCGCTCTTTGTATTTCTTCTGATATTCATGGAAGACGCCGAAGGTCTTAGGAAGGCGTAGAGGGCTATAATTCTCCTTAGGACTTGGACACCATTTACCTATGATGTAGTTTATTAAAAACCATTAGACACAAAACAGACTAATTACTAACATTTTTAAATAGAAAGAATAAGAACTGATCCCTGTGCCTCTTGTATTTGTTACCTTTTGGCATTGTGACATCTGTCTTGGATTTCTGGTCCTTTTCTTTTAAATCTGGATCTGTAAAGAGGGAAGACTCTCTTGAAAAGGGATGTTCAAAACTTCCTTAAACAAAATTGTTCCATAATTTTTTTCCCAGTCACTTTATTATAGAGAGAAGTTTTCTATTTTTACATACTTAAATGTGCAAGATTCACAGGTTCATTCTTCTAGATAATTCACCCTATGTGGGAAATAAAGAATTTTGTTCAGGGAGAGAGTGTTCTGATTGTTTACGTGAGCATAGAATGTAAAGCAGTTAAGACTCAGCTGAGAACCAAAAATAAAAATATAGTGTACCATTCCAATCATTCCAACCAATCCAGGTAGTAGCAATCTAAAAGATTATACAATAACAATGATGGCACATAAGACAGAACAACTAAAGTCCTTGGGTCTCAAGTCTCAAGGACTTTTGAAAGGTAAGTCCTTGAGACTAAATAAGAAATACCAGCAAGTCAAATTCAAAATGCTCAGAATACAGACCAGAAATCCAGGCGCCTATCAAAGCAAAGAACAGCAGACTGATGTCACAGTTGTAACTGTTCAATTTTAGTCATGTAGCACCAAATCACAACAACTGTCACCACAAGGGTATGGCCGACCATTGCAAAATTACTGTCTCTTCTTGGGTCCGGTAAACTTTGCAACACTTTATCTCTGCACTCAGCTTCCTGAAGAGGAAGGGCAGAAACTAACCATGACATGAACAAAATCCTATGCATTTTCAGCCAATCAGAAATACTTAGTGAGTCCCACCCCCACAGGTTACTGGCCCTCCGGTGGAAATGCACCTAGTTTGCCCAAAGGTTTCTAGTCCCTGAGGGGAGTTACTGAGGTTCTGTTGTGTTAAAAAACCTAAGCTGAAGACCACATTTATTCACCAGACTAAACTCAAACTATTGCCAAACTAAAGCATGCGAAATCCACTGGAGATGCAAATTCAAATTGCAGAAATAGTTTATTGAAAGACAGTTTCAATAAACTCAAGGCGTAAACAGAAGATGCAAAGACTCAGACACAACTGAAGAAGACAGACAGACACACACGCGCACACACACAGAGCCACACACAGCCTCTCCAGGGTTCTCACTTTTATTATACGGAGTGGTCCACTAATCCCACCCTTTTTGTATAATTCCACTGATGAACTCATCCTTTGCCAGTGATCAGCTAAGAAAACTGGTACTTTCCAGTTCCCTTGTTTACCACCATTACCGGGTCACTTTGACCTGTAAGACTCCAGTATCCCACTCCCCTGCCAAATCATCACCTATTAGAGGAGCCTGGGTACTACGCTTTTTCACCATGTTCAAAGTAAAGCATGTGGCATAAAGGAATACTTTGATGTCCCACACATAATATCTTAACAGAGTGCACATAATATTTGGCTTTATGTAGATACTCAGTAGGAAATGCCAGAATAACTGTAGTACTACTCTAATGTCTCCCGATATTTACCTGAAACAGGATCGGTGAACTCCTTTCTCCCACTGACTCCATCTTTGAAGTTGAAGTTACTGGGCAGAACACTGAATTTTAAAGCACCGTTCACCTGTCCAAGCCTCTTAATGTGGGGCCTCTCCATCTTCACACTCTGGGAGTGTTTGGCGTTTCCATCAAAGACTTTCATTTTAGATGAAACTGGCAGCTTATCATTCTTGAGCTTTGGTCCACGTATAGATTCAGAATGACATTTAAGCCTTTTCAGTTTGTTTCTGTACATAGCTTTAGTTGGTTGAAAACTTCTCCACCATTTTTCATGAATCTGTTGTTTGGCAGAATAACTCCCTGTGTAGACAGCTTCACTGGATTTGCTAGTCAAAGTGTTGAGATTCACTGTAAGAACTTCTGGAGGCCTCCGTGTTGCATTAGACACTTCCTTTAGAAATGGCAAGTGGGTCTGTCTGCTGTCAGATAAAGCACGCCTGTCTTTTCGAGCTGAGCCAAACAGCACCAGTTCAACAGTTCTTTTTGAACCATCACCAACAAGCTCTTTGTCACATTTTGAAACACCATCAAGGGCATGCTGTAAATTCAGATCAACAGGGGAATTGTATTTCTTCGATTCCTTTTGGGGTGGACCAAATTCATCATGACATTTGAGTGGCTCATGTTTTCTTTTAGTTGTTTTATGTTTAACACGTTGGCTGAAAGATGCCTTGAAGTCACTCTTAGCACTGATCTGAGTTTGTCCTTTGGTTTCCAAAGAGGACTCTACCTCATCTGGAGCTTCTTCACAGCTCCTGAAATCATCCGATACCTGCATGTCACTGACTGAAGCACCTGACTGCTTAGTTTCTGTAGTCTTCAGTTGTTCTCGTCCACACTCATCTTCACATTCAGACGTCTTTATGGCAAGATGTGTCGTCTGGCCAAGAATTTCATTTTCACTGTTGGAGACAGCTTCATCATCACTTATGAATATAATGTCTGAATGGCTACTATTGGCTTTTTGGCAAGTGTTCTGGGGGTTTTGTTCAGAAGACTCAGGTTGGTCATCTTTGGTTAAGTCAATCATTTGACTAAGAGTGCTACAAAGCTCAGAACCACTAAATACCACAATTTGATTGCCAGTGTCCTCTTTGCCTTGTCCTAGATCCTCTCCTCCAATTACAGGGTAAAACCTGCTGCCAGGAATATTCTCAAACAGGTTATTGTGCTTTAGCTCAACAGTCTCACCATTATCAAGGATCTCATTGGTGCCATCTTCATAATTTTGCTCTTTCTGGTCCTGGCATTTACACAGAGAACGTGTGCTTGATCCTGAAAACATTTCCACCAGCCTTGCAAGACAGCAAATCTCTTTAGTCAGACCAATTTCCCCAGTCTCTTCTTTTGAATCACTTGAAGTGGTCTCAGTATTATCAGGTGTCTCACTCTGCACTGAACCGCTCCTGACCCTCTCTGCCTGACTATCAGTATCCATACTTTGTGGCATCTCATAGAAATGTCTGGCCTCTTCTGGAGGCAAAACTTGGATTTTCAATAACAGACATGGATCACTGGCACCATCGGTCTCATTAGGGGAAGCATTTTGAGTTGAGGTGGCTTCAAGTGTGGTGGCTTCTTTTCTGTTCACCCGAGTTCACAGGTTCAGAATGTATTGGTGGCAAGACCTTGGTTGGCACCTTGCTTACAATTGCAGGAATACTGCTGTTGGTGTTCACCTGATCTTTCTGGCTTTCTGTCTGGCTACTCTCAAACATGTGAATGTGATACTTCAAAGTCCACGGGAAGCCAAATTCTTTGTCTATTTCATCTAACTGTTTACTGGTATTTAACCATGATGATTTGTAAGGCAATTCTGAAAAGACTTCATCATCTTTGAGGACATGGTAACTTTTCATTTGCTCCTCAAAACTGCCATTTACGTGCCACAGTACAACAGAGTCTTTTCTTAAATAACTTTGGCAGAAGTTCTTAACATCTGCAAATAAATCCTTGAACAAGCCTATTGTGCATGAAGTGTGTAATGTTTGGAGTTTGCCATCCCAAAACAAGTCTAATATTGTTTTTGTAGGGTCAAACTCTTTCAAATCATCAGGCTCTTTCTGGGCTTTTTCGGCATCTCTTATTAAATTTATTAGTGCCTCTGCAGTCCATGGGGTTGCTGGGAGTGAGGAAAGGCCAGAACCCAGTGTTGTTGAAAGTGTTTGCATCCTACTTTGATCTTTAGGACAGTTTTGGCTTACTGGTATTGCAGATGGTACTGAGTTTTGCACTTGTGGCACAACATTATCAAGTTCAGGTTGTTTCCTTGTGTTTTGGGTCCCTAAATCTAAAGTTTGCGGAGAGGCTTCACAGTCCTTCAAATATGCAGCCTCTCTGTTTTTTGCTGTAGCCTGTGAAATAAATATTTTCTCAGGGTTGTTTAAAGAGTCACCCGCTACGGAATCACAGGAAGCATGACTACTGGGAATCTGACTTTCCAGTGATGGCAGTGGTTGTACAACAGCAACAGCTTTGGTGCCTGTGTGTCCAGGTGATGAAAGAACAGAGCTATTGTTTTGCTGGATTGATGGCATCTCAAAACCACTTGCTACAGATGACTGAGTCTTGTTTCCCTGTGGTGAAACGTTCTCAGTCAATTGCATCAGCAGAGATGAGTCACTCAGCAATCCAATTAGGCTATACTTTTTATTAGGAAGAAATGCATCATTTGCCTTATTTATGCCACTTCCATTTCCTGTAGCTGAGTCATGAAAAATATTTGGTATAGAGTTTTGCTGAAGAGGTGGCCTTACACTGTGCTGTGTTCTTGACCTTACACTCTGAGTGGTTTTAGGCAAAGACTGTCCAGACCGGCATTGCGAGAACTGGATTGCATTCATGTTATTACAATTTTTAGAGACAGCCGAAGTCCCAGGCTGCATATTACATTGATAAGGCACAGTCTTTTTGGTTGTTCTGACAGACTGCTGCAAATTTAAACTACTGTACGGAGGAGGAGGGGGACGACCATCAGAGCCAGGAGTGTTTAAATTACATAAACTATCTGCACTTATCCTGTACCTGAGCACCTGCTGTTGTGTAGAAGGTCTTACGGGAAGCTCTCTTTTTTTGCCAAGAGGTGGACCGTTTCATGCTCTTTATGTGAATTTGAGTGACTTGAGTTGGTGACCTTGATCCCACTATTGCGGGTTAAGCATTGCTGAACAGGGTATTGCTGAGTTTTCTGGCTTGTGCTGGAGAGGTAAGAATTCTGTGCACTTGATGGTGTGTGTGTGGCAATGTTTTTGTTTCCTGAAGGCTGAGAGGTCACCATATAATAACTCGGTAAGTTGACAGAGAATCCATGCTGAGTACCCTTTCGTCCATGAACCTGATTATTGACAACCTGCACAGAGTGTTCAGAGGTGGACACTGTGCTGGCGCATAAAGCCTGTTCAGGTGAAAGTGAGGTAGCTGTTGAAGAGTATGCGGAAATGGGTTTTGTCAAGTCTCCAATAGCATTTTGCTGCATGCCCCTCTGAACCCCAACATATTGGAAATCGGTCACAGTTCTACCATCTTGCGTCCCCATCATTTGTTTCTCATTAACTGATATGTCTTGCTGGGGATATGTAGCATTTAAGTTGATCTGGTTGGGTACACTCTGAGTTGATGAATTCTGATGAAAGTCTTGCAGAGGGGGAACTTGAAATCCAGAAGCTGGCAAACATGGGTTTCCACTCTGTGAATTAGCTGATGAATTTTGAAGATTGTTTAGAAACATCCTGAAATAATAGTCATTACTATTGCCTCCACCAGTCTGAGAAGAAGCCCCCTGATAAGTGCCTGCGGAAGTCTGCAAATTTGACACTTGTTTGTTAGAATAAGCTCCATTATGCAAAGGGAAATGTCCACCATGTGCATTTTGGACTCCTCCGTTTCTTGCTGCATAGTGAAATGTGTTATTTCCAGTCCAAAAATGACAATTTGTCATTGGCTCATGAGGACGAGGAGGACCAGCTTGTGAGGGTTGTGAGGCTGGTCTAATCTGTTGGTGCTGTCCAGTCATCAGTCCGCAGGATTGCATTTTCATCCTCCGTTAAGCCTTGTAGTAGGTTCAAGTAGTAATGCTCCTGAAAAGGGTAATTGAAAATATATATATTTATTAACATGTGTATAACATTTTAAATTACAAAACTAAACATGTCTATTTTCTTTTGAATAGGTTTAAGGTGACTTGCATCGTAAACAAACATTCAGCTAATATTTATGAAGACAACACACCTTTGAACATCTCAGATTTGCCTGCTACAGGCAGTTATATAAATATTACATTACCAACCCTGACCTAGATACAGGCAGGGTCTAAATTATAATTCTTCTCTTTCCAATAGCCTCTTAAGGTGTATTTAGTGTATGTAAACTTGTGCCCACAACTGTAACTGCTCCAAGAAATTACAGCAAACAAGTTGCTGAAATTGTTACAATGCCAACCTCATTTAACAGAGTACATCAGTAGTGGGAATGCATCTGACAAGAAGGCTCAACTGTAGGGCTGCATCGATTCATCGACGTAATCGATGACATCGACTACAAAAATTAGTCAACGTGGAATCATATTTTATAACCCATCCATCCATCTTCTTCCGCTTATCATGTGATTTTTTTTTTAATTGCAATACACTACAGGAAGAATTGCCAATTGCCTGCCAATAACAACAATACCAACAAAGAAGAACATAACATGAACATACCGCTGGTGGAAGAGAGATGAGGGTGGAGAAAATGAAGGAAAATAGAGAGACTGTCAAAGGTGTGAGGGTTTCACAGAAAACAAAAATAAAGCTGAATGCAGACCGTGCAAAGCAGAGCTTTCCTTCCATGGCAGCATCACTGCGTGAAACGTAAGCACACTGTGCGTCAGTACAAATCCTGTGTGAAACACGTGCAGTACATGGTTGTGTGGATTAAATGAAGCATCGAAGCAAAGAATTTGCATCTATGATTTCCATAATCGAGTTACTCGCTGAATCATTGCAGCCCTAGGTATTGTAGGGTCTTTATCTTACAATATAAAGCGCCTTGAGGCGACTGTTGTGATTTGGCGCATCATAAATAAAATTGAATTGAATAGTATCAGCCGATAAGAGCTTTTTGCCAAAGAGATATGAATGCGTTATCAGCTGATTGAGTCCTGATTTTATTTATTTATTTTTTGCTGACTCTATACCACCACCTTTTGACAGAACTCAACAGAAAATAGAAAAGATATGAAGCACAAAACTCTGTAAGGCTGACAATAGTGTTTCTTTAAAGTTAAACTGCAGAAATATCTGCTCTTTTCACAAGAAACCGAAACCAAAGCATGGCCATTTTCACATATGATCTCTGGGCAACATCCAATATATCCAGTCAAGTAGGGCTGCAACTAAAGATGATCAATTATTTTATCGATTAGCCAATGATTATTTCAATCTTACCTCACCTGTTCAAGCCTGCCCACCTGTTAACATCACTTTGTCTCTTCTCACAAGTAAAAATAATGGCCCATAAAAATACGAGTTTAAAACTAATCAAATGTATTTTTAACATTAATGTGACCATCACAATAAATATCAAATAAACAATGCATATTGAAGTGAACGCAATTTTATTTTTAAACAAAAATATAATGTGCAAATAAATAAAAATGCCCTCTGTCCAAAAGTTCAAATAAGAGTTCAACTTAAATCAAAAATATTTTTCCGTGCAAATGAACTGAAAGGGAAAACGGATGGATGGAAACACTTGAAAAGTTCGCAGACAATTCAGTTCACAAAGAGGTTTACTATTCAGAATGAACGCTAATATTAATGTGAGATAAAAAAAAAAAAGTAGCAACGTAGCTGCTCCTATTATCCTTCCCTCGATCGCTAACATAACTGAAATGGTGGCGCTTAGCAAACATCATCCATGAGACCTTGTTTCCAACAGGTAACCTAACAGAAACATTACTGTACAAACATTAACAGGTATCTGCGACGCACTAACGTACCCATCCAGAGCTGACGTTACAGCTCCAGGGTGCAACGTTTTAACGTGGAGCCAAAATATTTTTCTGGCGTCCACAACAGCAGCGCTTGTTACTGTAATCTATTAAAACCTGTAATGTTATAAACCTAGTCAGAGGTCTTAATCAAATCAACCATCCATATGGAGAAGTGTTTTTTTCACATTCTTCCATCGACCATTATGTACACAGCGACTGCAGTAAAGCAGCAAAAGAAATATGTGCAGATAAACTGTTTTATTTGTTTGACAAGCAGCCATATGACTTTGTCAGTTACACCTGTAGCATGCAGTGAGGATAGATAGATCGATCGATAGATAGATGATTTCCACTTTCACTCCCACTTACACAATTCCTTCATGAACCTACACCTATAGGGCTGGCTGAACAGATCTATGGTATATAAAATGACACTTTCTGTTTGTTGGGGAGAAGATGATTGGCGGTCTCTCCCGAGCACATCCGGGAGCGTACTAAACAACGCTGCTCTTCGTTGCAATAAATCGTTATCTACTAAAAATTTCTTCAATACATCTATATTGCATCACTATCAAGAAACAACAGTTGTTTCCTGTGTTTATACTTGTGCAGGTGTATTGCACCTTTCAGTCGTGTCCCGGTGTTTTACACGTGGTGCCAGCCAACAGAAACATAAAATGCTGGGACTTTTATTTCCCCTTCTGGGTCCTACTCTATGCTGTGGTCAGTTTTTAAAGGTTCAGACACATTTCTCCCTCTTTTTTTTTTTTTTTTGCTTCTTTGTGCAAACTTGGTGAAAGTAGCTGGAAATGCATGGAATGGAATGATGTAACACTAACTCCTTAAGGCAGGGGTACTCAACTCGGAGTCCTGCAGGTTTTACATGTGTCCCTGATCCAACACACCTGAATCAAATGGCTGAATTACCTCCTCGGTGTGCAGTCAAGTTCTCCAGAGTCCTGCTAATGACTTCTATATTCGACTCAGGTGTGTTGAAGCAGAGACACATCTAAAAACCTGCAGGACACCGGCCCTCGAGCCCTGGAGTTGAGTACCTCTGCCTTAAGGCTTTCCTGACCAAGTTTGAGATGGTTCTGCTCAACCACCTTGAAGCTGCACCTCAAAGTGTAAAACATGATATTTCCTGTTCCCAGTAGGTGGCGCTACAACCAAATAATTTTCTATATATATATATATGTTTTCAGGGGCGGACCCTTATTACATGTGAGAAGTTTGATCCTGATTGGATAATGTATGTGTGAAAGCCAGCAAATCAAAATTTCATGGCGAATGATCAAAATTCACCGTGGCACAGCAACCGCGCCCTGTAATGAAAACTCACCAGTTTCACAATTTATATTCACCCATGCCTGTAGTTTAGACTCTCAAAATATGAAGTTGATCCCATTAAAACCCTAGAAGGCGTTTTTAAAAAAGAATGAGGGTTGGAAATTGCCAAAACTGCAAGCATCAATTAAAATCTTAACAATCAGGCTAATTGACTACTACATCTGGTACCAACTAGTGACAATCTTGGATCCTTCAAAGGGGACAGGACCTAGCCACTGGTGTGTATATATATATATATATGTGGATGACACCTGGATCAAGATCAAAACCCAAAAAGTAGAAGCCTAAAAAAACTAAAACATTTACTTTTTCTTTTTTGTGCTTTGTTGACCTTGTACATCTAATAAATGGCCTGCAATAACTCTTCTCATCTTCTGGTTTTTGTGCCTAAGAGTTCTTTCCTTTTTAAGCCCTAAATTATGGTAAATAAAACCTGAAGAGTGACCTTACCAGCATGAGAGGTTCTGCTGGAGTACACCAGGAATTCACTAACAGGGTGAGCTTGGCAGACCCTTCTCAGTAAGTGCCCATTTTTAAAATAATTATTAATAATTAGCAAGTTTACAAAGTTTAAAGAGTACAATTCAGTGTTCAATAATCAGGTATGGGGTAGCGGTATAGCTTTGGAAACCTTCCTGTGTCATTGAAATCTAAGATAACACGCCTAAGTTAAGACACAATGAAAAGGGTTGATCAGAAGGATCGTTTTAGTTTTCAGTGTTTAACCAGTGTGCACATAAGCAGGCACAAAGAATGACGTGCGATCATCCCACATCCTGTATTCAGTAAGAGTTGTTACCATCAGAACGAACGTAGAGCTCAGCAGTTCGACAATCCTCTTAGGATTTTAAATAGTGGCCTAAACTAGGATGCGGCTATATCGGTTGTACAACAGCACAGTTTAAATCCACTTTGAGTGATTTTAGATTTGTGTGTGTGTGTGTGTGTGTGTAGCTATTTAAATCTGTCTGTTTTAGCTGTTGTTGTGTGCCCACACTTATTTAGGCCGGTCTAGCTTTGTAGTGCTCAAGTTAGATTGGCAGACAGATAAAAGTATCTATCTAGATCTTCAATACTATTTAAAAACATTTTTTAAAAGCACAAGAAAGCATGTTCGTTTGAAAACGCTTCAACTGCTAGCTAATTGTGTATCCAGACGCATGCCTCTGTAGCGTTTTGCAGATTTCTGTTGCAATTGGAGTAGGATTTAGGGTCCTGATTGGCACATGCTTGCTTAAGTGTTCAAAGGCCAATGTGAAAATGATTTCTCGTTAATGATTTTGTTTGTTTGTTTGTTTGTTTTTCGTTTTTTTTAAAAAGGCTGCTCTTTCTGATTTAAATGTTGAGGCGTCATTCTTAAACTCAAGAATGAGTAACATCCGGTTCTGGCACTCATCAATAAGGATGTTAATAAAACGAACCCTAATGTAGTCCAGTATACGATCACGCACAGCTTCTCCAATATGCGCAGGCTGCGCACACCACACAGTGACATCTGTATTAACTACTTGGCTAGTTGGTCAACTTACTCTTTCACGAATTCCAGCTGAGCTGCAGCGGTTTCAAACAACCCGAATGTTCTTGGGCAACATAGTTTCTCTTTGCTGCAGCGACGTCCTTTCATCCGTATTACATCCAGTATTAAGTAATATGAGGAACGGCAGGAAGAGATAGAAGCCTTCTGTTTGTCTCAAAAGCGACGGACACGCGGTTTCTTCCACTCCCACCACTTCTTTAGCAGCACAGCAGCGAGCTCTGCCCAGGCTGAGGAATGTCAGACGTCACCGGAGGAGGAGGGCCTCGATAAAATCACCTCGCTAAAAAAAAAAAGAAAGAAAGACACTTTCAATCATAATGTAAACATCTGATACGCGTGTAGGTTAAGACGCCTTGTTAAGTTGTGGGAAATTGTCATGCTTCATGCTTCAGCTAATTGGCAGAAAATGTAACAATGAATTCATGCGTGAAATGCGTCACAAAATCTCTCCAACGGACCCCACGAATAAGTTACTGTGAGAAGCAATAGCATTGTTTGTTATGTAATTAATGTTTTAAGTAAACACTGTGTTGTATTTATATGATGAAACCAATCAAGGTCATTTTCTCACTTCACTGTGAAATAAATGAAACAATCACAAAATCAGCCAGCCCAGAGATCTGATCTCACTTCCTCACCTTGCTAAAATATCCCCAACACACCTAGGATGCGCCCAGGAGGCATACTGGTCAGATGCCTAAAGGACCTCACAGCTTGCTACTTTGTATGTGGAGGCATAGCAGCTCTACTCTGAGTCTCTCCCAAGTAACTGCACTTCACACCCTACCTCCTGCTTAAACCAAGCTCATTTCTGCTTCTTTTTTCAGTCACTACCCGAGTTCATTACCATAGGTGAGGATCAAGCATAGATTGACCAGTAAATCAACAACTTTGGGGTCAGCTCTCCTTTCACCACAACAGACCAGTACAGTGTCCACATCACTGCACCAATCTGTCTATCAATCTCCTGCTTCACTCTTTCTTCATAGTACAGTTTTACATTTTGACCAAAAGCAACTAAAGCTAAACACACACTGCAGCACACGTTTGCCTCATGCTATGCTCAGGGCATGCTGGCCTATGACAGGTGGAGCAAACATGCACCACCTCTCTCAGGTACAGTTGATTCAACAGTGTCTATAACTTTGAGTCTTAGAAGTACCCCATCCAGATGATGAGGACATCTGAGTCTTTCTTCTTTAAAACAAATGACAAAGTGCCTTTAACGCCCCCCCCCCCTCCCCCCTGGTTACTGTGTGTCACGTTAATTTAGGACCCATGGTAAATAAAAGTTTTTATTAAAATTGCATTGGTGGAACTGAATGCTTTTGACTGGGGTGCCCTCCCAAGACCCCAAAATATTTCCATTTGTAAAAAATACTAATCAAAACAGAAAACACACACACACACACACACTTGCAACCCCCTCCCATCTGGTGGGTGCCACCAACAGTCTTGTGGTCCCTTCCCAAGTGATTCAACCCCCACTCATACTTTTACCTGTGTGACCTTAATGACTTACATTGTTGTAGGTGGGTCAATGGCTGTAAGGACCACATTCACTGAGACAATTCAGCTTCATTTGTAACTGAAAAGGCCTTTTGGATGAGAGGAGAAACTAGTACAAGACCCTAAACATAAGAATGCATCTTCAGTGCTTAAGACAAAGAAAAAGATATAAATTCATCAATCAATCTGAAATAGTAAAAGTATGTTACTGGTGTAATTTCAAGTCAGTGTGAGTCTCAGCTTCATGTCACTTTTACAAGTTCTTTTTATCTCCTCTGTTGTTTCACCCCATATCAACAGGACACAGAAGGGGTGAGGAGATAGAGCACCGTTGAAGTAGATAGTGACTCCTTAGCTCATTGATGGTGTATGATAAAGTCTTCCCAACATCTTGCACTTAAAAAGCACCGTCTCCAAACATATGAAAGTCTAACTGCAGCCTCTCCTTTGTTCCCAGCTAATTTGGATAAGTATCATCCCCCGAAACCTGAACTCCCACCAATTGTCTTTGAGCTCCTCCTTCACATGCTTTTAAGGCATACACATAACTGGGGTACCTCATGGTTTACGACAGCTTTAAGACAGATGTCATAATGATGGACTGAAATACAACATGACGTGATACAATGTCATGTGAACCAAAGATCTGAATCCCACTGAGGCCTTAAGCATGAATGAGAATGGCTATAACAGGCCTCAGTTTTATCCTACTAATCTACAGCAAACAGTGTTCATTAATCCAGTGTATGTGACTGATATAACTGTGAATATGTGATATAAAAACAGTAACTGTAAAAAGCAATATCGAGTGATAACAATTCCCAACAAAAACATCTGTCAGTTTGATTTGTAACCGAATTTAGGAGGACTGCAAAAAACGCTACATTAAGAAAGTTGAAATGATGAGACTGTGTTAAGTGCAAGACCTGAAAAGAGCAAAGAAATCTTCTTTTGGAGATATATGGTCATGAGATGTTTGTTGTTATTTCCACAGTTCTCATAATGGTCTCTATCATACACACACACACACACACAGAGTGCAACGCTGAACTGCCCCTGCTCCCTTGAGAGATATCTCTCCAATTGTGTCATAACTGCATTTGCCCTGCTTAAAATGATATTTTAAATGCTAAAATGTTACCCTTATGTGGTTCACTGCATTTTACAATTACTTACAGCTTTGTATGAAACTACTTGTGTGGAATCTACTTGTGTTTCATGTAACTATCCCATTGTACTGAACTTTTATTGTGACTTTAGGGGTACAGTGGCCCAGAGGTGTCAGGTCAAATACAAAAGCCGCAAGACAAATACAAAAGCCACAATGGAAATACAAAAAGCTGCAACACAAATACAAAAGCCTCAACACAAATACAAAAGCCACAATGGAAATACAAAAAGCTGCAACACAAATACAAAAGCCTCAACACAAATACAAAAGCCACAATGGAAATACAAAAAGCTGCGACACAAATACAAAAGCCTCAACACAAATACAAAAGCCACAATGGAAATACAAAAGCCGCAACACAAATACAAAAGCCTCAACACAAATACAAAAGCCACAATGGAAATACAAGAAGCTGCGACACAAATACAAAAGCCTCAACACAAATACAAAAGCCACAATGGAAATACAAAGCTGCAACACAAATACAAAAGCCTCAACACAAATACAAAAGCCACAATGGAAATACAAAGCCACAACACAAATACAAAAGCCTCAACACAAATACAAAAGCCTCAACACAAATACAAAAGCTACAACACAAATACAAAAGCCTCAACACAAATACAAAAGCCTCAACACAAATACAAAAGCCACAATGGAAATACAAAAGCCACAAGAAAAATACAAAAAGCTGCAACACAAATACAAAAGCCTCAACACAAATACAAAAGCTACAACACAAATACAAAACCCTCAACACAAATACAAAAGCCTCAACACAAATACAAAAGCTACAACACAAATACAAAAGCCTCAACACAAATACAAAAGCCTCAACACAAATACAAAAGCCTCAACACAAATACAAAACCCTCAACACAAATACAAAAGCCTCAACACAAATACAAAAGCTACAACACAAATACAAAAGCCTCAACACAAATACAAAAGCTACAACACAAATACAAAAGCCTCAACACGAATACAAAAGCTACAACACGAATACAAAAGCTACAACACAAATACAAAAGCCTCAACACGAATACAAAAGCTACAACACAAATACAAAAGCCTCAACACAAATACAAAAGCTACAACACAAATACAAAAGCCGCAACGGAAACAAGGACATTAAATAATACTGCTCACTTGTGACAACCACATAGCAATAGTGATCATAGTTAATAACAGTGAAAAACGTTTCACTTACAAACAAGCAATATTTGCTTCTTCTAAGTCCGAACACCAAATGAACCAAGTAACTTACACA